>JAGDQP010019163.1:0-35307 GCA_022664845.1 Lepisma saccharinum
CCCCCCCCCCCGCTTTCTCCTATTCCAAGTGTGAACCTTAGCAATCCAAGTGGCTTGCTGTGTCATATGTTTAGTAATATAATATTCAAGCACGACTATCGTTCACACTTTTCACGCGTGTGTGCGTAGTTTTTCTATTGTGTTTTGTGTAACTTATTCATTTCCCTTGTGTCTGAATTGATATTGTGTGCTATATCCGATATCTCGATTTTCAGCAGAGCTGACAGCACTATGCTTCAGGCGGCAACCCAATTTATGGACTTTCGTAGTAATGTGTGCCTTCTTATTGTCAGTATGTTCCTTTTAATTGGTTTCTTTTCCCCTTTTTAACATATTCACTTTCACCGTTACTACTGTCTTTCGCAAATTGTGACGCCATTCTATGCTCCCTTTTCCCTAGCTGTTCTCCTTATTATACTTAGCAGCTTAAATTTTGACGATCTTCATATGTTTTCGTGCTCAATCAAATGCCGTATATTTGCATTTGAATTGCGCGATAGCGATATGGTCCTTTACCTCTCAGTGCGCCGGGTATGGTAAACGCGTGAGAATAAACAAAAGTCCTTGACAGTATTTTAACGCGGGACGCCCAATTCGTAGCCAGACAAGTTACCGCTAAAGCCACGTCAATTCATGTTCTGAAAGAAACGATATCGTTGTATAAAAAGGCCACCAACAGACAAGAAACCTAATTATTTATATGTTTAATATTTTGCAAATTCCAGATGATTGGTGCTGACACACTTTGTATTGCCATTGTCTGTTTCAAGAAGCACTTGGTAGTTCCGTCTTTCGTGAATCTATTGTGAATAAAATCTCAGGATCTCTTTCTAGCATTAGTAATGTAGTTGGAATTCAGTACAATGATGTGCAATAACTGGGTTACATCGATCAATGTTATCGGTCCCGATGAATGTTCCATGTTTATATGCTTTTTACCCCACAAACAACGATATTGAAATTCTGAAGAAGCGCGTTGTAATGATGAAATTACTGTGATATGTATTCTTTGTTCAACTTTCTTTCCGATTTTCCACAGTCAGTACGTCTTGCAGTGAAATATACTTGCAACTACGAGACCCTGCTTCGAGTCACGGTAACATTCTTAGACAACTTTGCACAAGGTGTGACTGTAGAATCAGATTTTAATATATTTTTTGTGCACTGAAACATTTGCAGAATAGAGTTCTCAACTCAACTTGCGCAGGTGGTGAATTGCCTTGATATCCCCAACAGCAGAGAAGCTGATTCAGCGGAGTAGGGCCAAATGCAGAAAGTTGGACACGTTGTGATAGTTTACTGGTCAGAATAAGTAACTACCAACGGGAAAACCGGGGTGGAGTTTCCATCACATAACAACCTATATTTCTCTGTAATTTATAACTATCGCCTCACACAAGTTTTTTGTATAAAGCTAAATATTATAGCAGCTTGGTTTATTAGATGCCAAACGCCCTCTGTCTGATAATTCTTTGTGTTTCTAAGAAATTGTAGACGTATTTAACAAGGTGGTCTGTCCTCCAATAGCTATCATTCATGATGAACTGGATTATGTTGTTTGGCATGCAGAGTCACAGGACCGCGGTGGCTCAGTTGGTAGAGCGCTCACCTCTGGTGCGTGTGGTGGTCGGTTTGATCCCTACTCGTGGTGAACAAACACTGTGTGTCTGGGAATTCTCGAGGTGCTCTCGTTCCCAGCCAATTTCCTCATACCACCAATTCATCCCATTATGATCCATTCTGCCTGAGCCAAAGTTGCCTAAAGCCATTAAAATAAATTCAGAAATCAAGGCAAGCATGAATATGAGTGATACGTTTGACCTAGATGGAACAAATTTGTAGATGAGGTAAAGCGCCCGAATTTTGGAAGAAAGAGATATGCAGGGTTCAATGGCGTGTAAACTAGTACTTCTGTTGTGGCAGTGTCAACCAAGTCGATGCCTGGGATTTTTCCTAATGCCTTAGTATTTAATCAATTGTTGTTGATTTCAAATATACTAACCTGGTTAAGAATATTTGTATTTCTACCTAAACAGGTAGTAGGTGAAAACTTACAACGAATCACTAGCTTCTGAATATCCTCTTCTTTATTCATAACAAATCGAACACTATGTAGGGGTGAGTATATGAGAGATTTTCTTAAGCAATAAGATAGAAAACACAGAAGAAGTGTTATTTTACTACCTTGTGTTGCTGTTTCTTTTAATATAAATGTAAAAGTACATAAAATGAAGATGTTAATTAGAAAAGGGTGCGGGTGTCCTCTTGAAAGTTATTACGAAAGCAAGACTGTTGATTTGATTTCCGTACGGAACTTCACATCTTGACGTCTATACGCACCTACTAGAAAGACCCCCAAATTATCTGAACTTTGATTCTAATTCATGGAAAATAGTTAACTAAAGTTATTTTAAGAAGAATACTACAGACAGGAGTCAAACCAAGGTTAAAGAACAATTGAGCATTTGTGGGAGAAGGCCGTTGAGCATGACACTGACGTCACCAGATGTCGTACTTTGTAAGTAAACAAATATAGCGGTTAGATTGTCAAATAAAAATGCAGAGTTGCAGTTGATTGGGACTAATAGGAAATTGAAGATTCGGTTCATCTGCCATCTTTGTTTACCTATTTTGACCTCGCAACGCCTTACGCAATGGTCTACTAAACTATCGTCAAACACTTAGTCGTGTTTAACCTTTGTTTGATTCACACCTGATGTAAGATTTGCCCATTGGACTTGAGTCTACTTTAATATGTTTACAAGATAGTACGAAATATTAGGCATCTTGTTTTAACGACGTGTCTTGGTAAGACACTTCAATCCTTAACTGGTGTGGTGTTCTTGTGTCACATAACTGGTATAGTATGGGTCAGGAAGACCCATATATTTTTATTTATTTTCTATAATCCCAGAGTAACAAACGAGACCCACAATACATTTCCTCACTCTTTATTATCTACTAAACACGGAAGAAAATATTATTACACAAATATACTCTCAAAATAACAATATATATATATATATATATATATATATATATATTATGGTTACCATAATTTTCTTACAACTGTCATAAAAATGTCCATTTGAAAACACAGTAACTTTCTAATAAGTAGTAACATTATTTGTGGTAAAAATAATGATTTTACACTTGAGGTCGAATGAAATAACATGTGTGATTGTACATTTAACAGAATCGAGGTTTTACATTCAAATTCCTTATTTTACAACTTGACTTATCTTGGATCACAATTTGTGCAGAATCGGAGGGTGCAGTTTCCACATATTGGCCGCTGGCAAGCAATGCAAAATTCCTTTTTATCCTATCCATCTTGGAGGGACAAATGTAACATCGTTTCCATTTTCCTGCTGGAGTCGGGTCATTGTTGCCTCTAGGCTCATCACTTGTCGCAGTGCAATTAGCAGATGATTATTGTAAAGATTCCGTATGATATTTGGCTTTAAAAGTTGTCCTCCAAGGTTTTTCAGGAAGAGGAGGCCCAGAGGCCCAGAGGTTTTCAGGAAGAGGAGGTTCCTCAGCATTTTCTGATTTTACAGAAAAAATTAGAATATAGTTGTTCACTATAGCAATATCGAGCATGGCATAGAAGAGGGCCATTGGCAAACAGAGTGTACGTCGACTAACACAATAATTTGTACGTCGACTTACAGAATAATTTGCACACAGCTGCTCTAAGCTATCGTGCAGTTATAGAACTCTATAATCCCGGGCTTACCAGTCTCTTGGTCTATTTCAGCTATATGGTGCATACTGGACAGCAGAAGTACACATTTGTTTTGTTTAGGAACGTAAGATAATAAAGTTAGCTCTTTAGTGTATCCATACATTGAGGAATCAACAGGACAAGATTCCTTGATATTGAAGAATCATTAGCTATATTTTGTCTTGAACTACCTGCCATTGTCACTACAAGTATCCACACACTACAAATAAAAAAATGACCAAAAGTATACTTGATCGAGGTAGAAATAAAACACGTATGTCCATAAAATAAAGTTCTAGCTTTAAGAAAAATTATAACGTTTAAGGTATGGTGCGGGTCAAACAGACCCAGAGACAAAATATATAAACAACCAGTCACTATGGGACTTGGCCGACAACTGGCTTTCAATGAGTATGGGAAAGGTGGCAGCTTCTGATAACTTCAGCCATCTGGTGTGAAAGATGGTAAACTGACAATCGAAGAAATACGTTCTACACCGATCTGACCCATACCATACCAGTTACGGGTTAAAAATTCGCGGCAACACATCGTCTTCATATAATTCTGTGGTTCCCAAAGCGGTAAAATGTGGGGTTAAATACGACACGCCTTATGAGCCACATGGGACTAGATCTAGTAAAGTTTTACCACCTGAAATGCACATATAGGTGTATGTTTTGGATGCAGAGGTATAAGCGCTCTCATGTTGTTTCTAATACTACTTCTTTAATAATTCTAGAGTTGTTCCCGTCAAGTTCTGGCTTATATATTTAAGTTAAAGTTGTTGTCCCAGTTGAACGTGCCATTTGAGGAAGGCAAATATTAAATTCTCACAGGTACCAGAAACATCCAAGAAAAATATCCTGATGGCACAATCAAGTTATTTGTTTTCAGGATTGATGTTCTCATGACCATCGTAAGGATTCATATTTCTACAGTATTGGAATGTATCACTTCTTCCTTGCATCCCATGTGTGTTTCAACTGTGTAGAGTTTTGCTATGCAACTCCGTTACTCCGGAAATTGAAATGTTTCCCTTCTTCAAGTGACACATTTTAATAAATTATACTCTAATTAAAGAAAATTGTATTACATATATTGGCATACAATTTATTGAAAATATATCATATAATACACTGTGAATCAATCAATCAATCAATATATCTATTTATCTATCTATCTATCTATATATCAATCTATATATCTCTCTCTCCATATATATATATATATATATATATATATATATATAAATCAATTAACCATAAAAGTATCTATCTATCTCTATATCTGCCTATCTGTCTGTCTATCTACCTACATATCTGATTTATGAGCAGCTTCTTATATAAAACAGAGTGCACATAGTTTTGTAAGTGAGGAATAAAGTAAAACGCGTGGACTATTTAACTGTAAAATGTAAAATAGAGTGAGGTCGCATGTGTTGCGAACTAAGAACGACCCTGCAGGACGATAAAAGATATAGAACGATATGTCACGTTCAAAATCGATAAGGTCATCCGACGTGTGAATAATATCACTCAACATGATCGACTTTGTGCAGTGGAGTTCGTTGCATGGACCACAGGAGCAAGTCAGTGCACCGTGTATACAATCACGAGGCACTATCTCTAGCATTATAAAGTGCATGTACAGTTGAATCCCCGCATTCTAACACCAGCACAAAATAGGTTTGCATCAAAATGACACCAGGGATGCTCCTTCAAAACAATCCTAAAGGTAGAGACTGTCTGTGTCGAATTGTCACAGTAATGAATCGGTGTGTTGTATATATGAACCGAAAACCAAGCGTCAAAGTCAGCAGTGAAATCACCCCCACTCGCCACAACCGAAATAATGGAAGGATATTCGGGTTTTCCATGCTATTCTATATTATTACGATAAAGATATGCCAACAATTTTACCATCTGCATTATATTTACTTTTGGTGTGAACTCTTAACAAATAACTGCCCGAATGATTTTTTTTTATTTTATAGTATTGTCAGTTAAATTTGTTCCATATGATCGTAGTAAATGTGAAAATAACGCAAATTTTGTTGTCATGGTTATAATGTGTTGGCTGTGAGCCCTGTCCATATGGACATTCTGGGCACTTATGTTAGCATTTTGAGCAGAATTTCAGCTTATTTTAAAAATATTTCTGGTACTTATTAATATGTGCATGATAACTTGTGCCTATACACTCACACACACAGAAGCCTATATGTGTTTGCAAACACGCACAGACACACACACATAAACACAAATAGAAAACATCAATATAGTAATTTGTGAATAAAGGTCTATTTTTCTATAAGTACATATGAATGACAAATTGACAACAATACATACAATATCTTTCCTAACATACTGTTCTGTGAGCATCGCTTACAACAATGTATTTCACATCAACACACTTGTATCTGGCAATGTTTTTTTTCACTATTTGGATGTGTGAAATCTCTCAAAACATTCGATGCACAATTCAACATAGCACTTTCCACACTGTGTGCGAACTGCTGATGATTTCTTCTTGCAAATATCACCGGCGCACCTCCTTTTCTTTTCAATTTTTTGAATCAGGTGGTTCATACCATCAAAGCGGATATTATCGGAAACTCGAGAACATGAGGCGCCGAAATAAACGGTTGGACGTCCAGCTGCTCTTGGAGCAGACCCATATTTTTGTAGGTATACCTGAACGATTTCGCGTCGAAATTCAAGCTGTGTTATTTTCTTACCAGAGTTCCTAGCAATCAGCTATGGATTATGAACTGAAACATCCAGAAGCCGCGATAGCAGAGCCCAGTACCACTTTCTTATTTCGTATGTGTATGCGGTACATGCCAATATTCTCATCAAGTCTGTCCACGCCTCCTATGTAACATTTATACTCCCCGACGAGAAAGGGGCGTGGAACCTGAATATTCTTCTTTTCCTTTTGTGAATACCGCTTTACACTAGAGATTGGTTCGGTGCCTAAGCAATTGGAAGCGACCGATACGACTGCATTATCTGTCCATTTTGCAATAACAACTCCGTCTTCTTTACTTATAGTGGACTCAACATATCCTCTTTACTGCTTTTCCAAAATCTTAGTAGTCTCAAGAGGACAAGATTTTGGTATTCGGTTGTGTCTTATGGTTCCTGTCCCTCCATAACCATGTTCTCTGAGGAATGACAACAGATTAAGCCCTGTAAATACATTGTCAAAGTAAAAGTGGAATGGAAGATTTCTAATATTTCGTGGCAGAGTCTCAATCATTTGTATCATTGGAGCGGCTGCCTTTTCAAAGCTCTTTTCATATTCTGCTTTTGCTGTCGGAGATTTTCCCTGATAAATGTCAAAGTTAACCAAATAACCTTCAATAGTACATAAACACCATGCTTTCTAGCCAAAATTTATTGGCTTTCCCCTTATGAACTGCTTGCAAGAATGGTGTCCGTAATACTTCACCATTGCCTCATCATAAGATGAATTTCTTTGTGGCACAAAGTGTTTAATAAATCTATCACGAACTTTGTTTATTAGTGGTTGGATTTTCCACATTTTGTTGTTACGATCTATATTGTTATTGTTGCAACAGTGAATAAACCTCAAAACTTGCTAGAAACGATTTCTTCTCATTGATGATTTGACTAGTTCATTTTGTGTATCTTACTTACTATCCCAATAAAGACGTTTGTTAGGTACTGTGCTGTAACCACTCAGAATCAAAATACCAATGAAAAACTTTATATCACCAGCTGAAATATTCGGATCAGGGTGATTTAAAAAAAAGCGCATAATTCTTTTTCTCCCTAAAACAGAGATCAATTATAACATCATCAATGAAGAGTTCAAATAATTCAACGACAGAAAATTCCTTGTACATGTCATAGTAGGGGGAGGGAAGGCTGGCAAATGTGTATCATAATGCCCATTGAGCCATGTTCTTGATACAGGCAGTGGGGCGATGCTAAAATCTGTAGAAATATCTAGCACATCATTATACCTTATTTCTGCCGAAACTCGAAGTTGTCTCCCACTGAGATTATCTGCTGTTCCCCCAGCGTCTTCGTCTGCAGAATCCTCATCACTCTGCACGGCAGGATCAGGTGGAGGGATGAATTTTGAATCAGCTACTGGAGCATCTGTGTGCTCCTGCCCGAAGAGTAAATCTAATGCTTCTTGCACTCTTATTTATGGAACTAGACAGCTCTGCGATCCACTGAAAGAAAAGAAATATACTTATGGAGGTTACATGTAGTTTAGTTTCAAAACAGTAATAAAAGAGAATGATAACTAAAACACTGGGAACTTTTAAATATTTTACGATATATCTTCTACATTAGACAAAGTAATTGCTCTACTAATTCATAATACAAACTTTAGTAATGCATTATGTGTTTCCATCCAGACGCGTATTCAGAAATTACTTGTGAAGTGCGTCCAGGGACGTCTGCAAGGGTTCTAGCTCGGTCTGCATGTGAAATGTCTTGAATGTCCTAAGACCTAAATTTAGGCCTACATTTTTAGCAATTTTAAACATTGAAGTGACCTCTGTGCATCCTGTTCCGGAACCTACCCCCAAAAACATACCTGTTCCCATAATTATGAGTACGCATTACTCCTCTATCGTATTACTCATTTAATTACAAAAATTGCAAAACGGAAAATGCGTAGTGTTGTTAATTGTTGTAATAATATATTGCTTTACATTCATGGAGGGCAGATCTTTGTGTAAACATTGTTTACAATAATGTAACTAGAACCGAGCTTTACTTTATATAGTGCATTCAAAGGGTTACGCAAGTATTTCTATACCCTATATACAAGATGGCAAACTAAATTAGCGGTTGTTTCGTGTTGCAATTAGTACAAAACTATTATGAATCGAGAAACTAACACTTTATGCATAGTGTATAAGGGTTTAATTTTGTGATAGTCCTACATGGAGTGCGTCATATAAAGTACAACCTCCAGTTAGTGCCGTTCATAACAGATCAAATTGACATCATTACTGCCCAGCGTGTCCATATGGGCACGCATCATTTTGTTTACGAGCTGAATGCATAGAATTATGAACACACGATTTCCAGCAATATGACATGTTAGACTACAATGTTGGTGAATAATATAAACAGTTATGGCCCAATAATCAACTATAATAATAATCATAATAAATACAAACCTGGTATCTACACTCATAATTTTCCAGTGTAAAGGAACGCCGCCAAAAGTATTCAGCTGGACTAATCTCAACGGCTTTCTATCCAGACTCTGCACTATGCAAACAAAAGACACGTATGTTTACCCATTCCTAACAGAGTAGCCAAGTCACAAAATTCCACACACAAAATCCTATAGGCATAAAAAATATCCTTATTTGCGTGTCCATGTGAACACACTAGGAAGTTAAGGGTATACTGAGTATGTCATTAATAAATAATTGTGCAGTTTCCTCAATCTCGTAATAAAAGTTGGACGGTTTTCGTGCTTTTAATTAAAACCGCCCAAGTCGTTCTTTAATTGTAATGAAGTAAACTTTAAAATCTATTATGTTCATTATTTACAATAAATTTATCGCTAAGTTCAAATACCTTAAAGTTGTCTGCTTATACATATATCGGCATTTCAGTTCGACAGTCTCAGCATACGCTACAACAAAGTCCCTTTACATCTCTACGTTAACCAGCTTCAAATGACTTTTAACACATTCCCCTAAATATCCAACTTCTGTTTTTTTAGGAATCTGCTCTACATTATTTTATCGTAATAAGTTGGTTAAAACATTCTGCGCGAACACGTTATGTTTTAGGAAATAACTTTGTAAAATCAACAGTGTTTAAGTTTTTTTTATATCTGAATTTCGTGATTTCGTCTTCACTCTTTTACATTTTCCTTTATTCTCTCCTATCTCAATTCAAATTTTAGTTTGTGTATCGAGGAAACCACGAACTGTAGACATTGATTAACAATTTTTTGATACACTTCTTTCGAGGTTTTTATATAAAAGAAAAAGTAAAACCATTTGGCATAACTTGGAATGCTATATAAAAATAGTTAAAAGAGATAAATAAACAAAAGATTCAAATATTACGATCGTATCTGACATCCTATACAAATTGACTATCATCTTTGCTAGATAAAACTAGATTTGTAACCCTGTTTGTTTTGAGTAAATTGTAATGTTCTATGGAAATTCTGCATGTATCCCAGAACTATTGGACTTAGGCAGATAAATTTGGATGATACATTTTAATGGAACAAAAAAAATGTTTAGAGTGCAAAAACAGAAGTACAGATGACACCTCACTTTAATGCGAGGATAATGAATTCCCTATTGTTTCTTAGTGTCCGCATCTCCCGCTGAGTTTATGGCTGTAGTAGTAATCCTGCCTTTTCCTACGCAGGGATTCCCGTCCAATTCTAATACTTACCAGACACTTCTCAATTCTCTAAAGTACAAAAGACTGTAAACAATCTTATAAAGGACACCCTATCCCTGGAGATTCCCGTACTGGAGGGGCTCAAACATTTATTAATAGTGATTTATTTTCTCCCAACTGTAGCACTCAATCCTGCAACTATCTCATATTAACATTAAAATTGAATATGGGTAGTTATAGAATCTAGACTCATTATGAGTGAACATAGTCTGTCTACATTGTTAATGTGTCATTGTCTGTGTTTGTGTGTATGGATGCGTGTTTGTTTCTTTGTATATGTATTTCCTGTGAATATGTCAATATATTACTGTGTGTACAACTCACTTTGAACGTATATTTAAGGTTGATTTGAAGAAAAGGTCCAACGGCCTTAACTACGCTATAACAAATATGTCGGAATAAATTTCTCAGATGTACATTCACTAATTCAGTCACAGCCTACCCATCAACCGTAATACAGGTGGTAACGTCAGTGACTTCGAATAGAATGAATATACACAGTTTCGAAACCCACGGCAGACCATTCTGCCCGTTTCCCCGTTTTACCAGCCGAATGCCGGGTGGTAACTTAAGTAAGGAACCTGTCGCTATCTTCCCCATACTTTCTCCTATCTTATCTCGGCCTGAGTCATAGATGCTTAAAGACGTTATATAAATTCAAATAAAAAAATCAGACCCAGCGAGAGAGTACATAGAAGGGAATGGTTCCAGTGGACTTTACCAAAAAATATAGACTCCATCTTTAGAAGGTCAGAAATGTATATGGATTTTAATAACCCAGCCAACGAGACCAAGCCCTCGCGGTAGATTGGTTATGTTTGCTGACTTCGGATAATCTTGAGGTAGCGGGGAAATTTCGGAACCTATTCAAGTCGGCTCTCCTGACAGGTTTTCCAAAGTTTCCGACAGCTTTAAGAACCGAATGCCGGGATGGTACCTAAAAACTACGCCCTGACTATTGCCATCACTTTTCTTTCACCATACTAATAAAGAATTACAGGTGACCTCATATAACCCTAAGAAACTCTAAAGGTCAAAAATGATGAAACGTTTTAATAGCTTTTTCAACTTATTTAAATTCCTTCACAAAAAAAATGAAAACGAATCTCGACCTTGACCATCAAACCTTCTGGGGGATGTGCAATACTGAGAACGACTACAAGCGAACTTTATCTCGCTGGTGCAATAAAGAGGACGGGGTGAATGCACTCGCCCCTGCAAAAGGTTGTTTTCCTGCTTGATTCACAACAAGAAATTACAAAAAAATTGAATTATAGCTGTGCTGAGGATTTTGTGTAACATGCTGAAGCTTTCTACGATTAAGTGTTCGAAAAATACGTTAACCGAAACATCACCTGGTAAAACGTTGGCTTTGTATTCAAAAGGTAGTGGGTTGTTTCCCAGCTTTCCCTGACAGGCCTTGTGATGTTTTTTACTATCACACCAGACAAATGGTAAATTCAACTTAGGACTTGTTCGACCCCTTCCAGCATCCATTTCCCTACTCTTCCCAGCCGGAGCCATATCTGCCGAAAGGTCATATGTCAATTCAATTCAATAAACAAAATAAACATTTTCCTTCTGAACTATGGTCCAAGTTCGCAGAAACTTCCGTCTTTACTACAAATAACTGCGAGGAGTCTATTTCTACTTGTTATTATCTACTCCAGTCGTCAAGTTTACTCCAATTTACGTACTATCTTTACTTTGTGACATCAAGAAATGTCTAAGATTTAGTACATACTACCCTTTATTGTCAAATACTCCTTTATTACCTTTTGCTGCATTTTGAAAAATAATTATTTTCAAAGTTTCTTTCTTAAATATTTAGTTTTGTGGTTCTTTATTTTGAAATATGTTTTCGTATAAACCACAGTAACATGTTTCAAGCAACAAGGCAAGGTGAAACGTGTATTTGGATGTTTATAGTTAACACACTTGATTAGCCAGTGTGATTATTAACATTGTAATGTTTCCATTGTGGTGGCGAATTAATTTCCACCGTAATGTCCAGTGTAACTGAGTCTGGCGCAGTTAATGGTTCATTTAGTTCATTAGGTAGAGACATGTAGAACAAGGTAAACACGATTCGTAGCATGTTTTTTATCTCTTCACCTTTTATTATAAAAATTAGAAGTCAACTATTTTAATAAAAAGTCTCCCGTACATATATTTATGTTTGGCTTATGTTTGATTTACGAAGTATATCATATTACTTTCGCTGTGATATTCTTGTTGCTGTCGATGTAGCCCAAAAAACAGTCCAACAAGTTTTGAAGTCCAATCTCGTAACAGATCAGGTGGTAGTAAGGAGCGATCTATCCCATTGCGGATCAGACCAAGAACTTCAAGACCTGCTCGTAGCAGAACCGGCCTAAGTGAGGAGGAGGAGTATATGTGACTATTTCTGGAAGCGGAATAGTGCCCGCTGCTCTGTCTTGACGGCTTTTATTCAGTTCTGTTCTGCTGACTCTGCAGCAGTCTGTTGTCTTCAGCTGCATTGTCTGTCTTCGGCCGCTGTAGTCGACTTCGTCCGTCTTCCACTACCATTTGTTTACGAGTATGATCAAATGCTTTTACACGCTAGCGTACTCCACTATTTACTACATCTTGTTTGTAAACAAACATCACGACACATACACATTCTCTGTCCACCTGCGGTGTTGTACCTAACTGGCAATCAGCAGGTTTCCTGATGCCATATCCGTACAGAAGAAGGTGGTCCGAGAACTTGCCATTACTTTGGACCACAGTATTGATAGCAAACACTATAAATTTTATTAGCTATGACTATTCATTTGGGTTCTGTTGTACGTAAAATTTCAGACTTTGCTGAAGTACTTTGTTGAATATTTCTTTCCACAAGGTCAATCCGATTGTGATTATAGGCTTGTGCAAAATCGAAATTCAAAATCATAGTTGTTTGCTAGTGTTTCTATCACCTTAGCCTTGTGTATCGGGTGTCTATCGAGTGATAGGTAACGTAACGGTCCAAACCTTTGTATGACGTCTTGTTCTAGGTGCTCTGCCAAGGTATCCGCATTTTTGATATCTACTTTTCGTTTTATAGCGTAGCGAGTGGCTGCTTCCCCGTATACATACACGTGCCTTTTCCTTCCGTCTTGCGTTTGGAATGGTTCCAGAGTGTAGAAATGCTCGGCTATCTTGCCTATAGGGTGGTGTAGTAGTTCTGACTGCCGTTTGTTAGCTATGTTTTTATCTTCTGGCATTCCTGACTATGCTTTAGGAATGCCAGATAGGCAGAGTAACGTTTGAGGAATACATAATATATACAGAATGCCAATTTCTGGGTATTTCAGTGTGCGGTATAATATACTGTATATTGGGCAATTTTATTTTGCAGATCGCAATATTGAGTTGCTTGTCGTTGGTGGACTTCTTGAGCAGCGATTATATCTGACTATGCTGCATCTTTTATTTACTGTTCTTTTATTATTTACGCTGGCGAAAATTCCTTTGTTTGGAGTACTGTTTTTATTTTCTAAAGAATTATGCTGAAAAGCATAAATGTCTTCTGATTCATCTACATGATGTCTCATTCTATGCATGTTTGACGTCGTGAGGTGTTGCTTTCCTTGTTTTCCCTCCAGTTCCTCTTTCTTTATGTAATCGGGAGATACTAATCACCTGATGACATTGGGTTTAAATGTAGCGCCTGAACGATGGATATCGAAATTATAGTCGGCCAAACTTTTCGGTATCTAATAAAATTTACCTTCTTTATCGGGCTGTGAGTGAAGTGTGGCGAGACATTTCGCATCAGTGAAGAGGGTGAGCTTTCTTTTCAATAGGGTGTACCTGAATTTGCGCAGTGCATAAAGAATTGAGTAGAGTTCTTTAGACCATTTTGAGGCGTTTCTTTCGTCTTAGTTGGCCTTCTAGAACAATATGACCCATCTTTATCTTGTCTGGTTTTAGGGTTGTAAGCTTAAAACCGGATAGTATTCCACCTACCTGCATGCTCCTACCTTCTGTATAGACGTATATCTCTTAATTTTAGTCAAACTGAGAAAGTGATGGTGGCGTTATAATATCCTGTTTGAGTTTCTTAAGTAATTCATCGAGCTCAGGAATCCATCAGGATTGTGCTCCTTTTGTTAACAGCTGTTGGAAAGGGTCTATTTTAACGTGAACTGCCTTATATGCGAACTTAGAGAACTGCAAAGGAGAACTGCAGAGGCGCAAGATGCCAATGAAGCTTTTAAATTGTCTTTTTGTGGTTGTTCTTTTGAATAATCTTATAATGTTTGTAATTTTTGGAGAAATGGACATTTCCTCTCCACTTACACAAAATCCGAGTATGTCAAGACGCCTATTCCTGATATGAGTCTTCTTCGGCGAAGCTCTAAACTCGGGCTTGCGTAAGTGTTGAAGTAAAAGTTCCAGGTCTACTAGATGTTGGTTAAAGTAAACCATCGCCGAAGCCCGTAATGCGACTTGGTAGGTTTTCAAGTAACATTCTTGTAGCTATGGAGAGCACCTATGCAGGTTCTGAATGACCCATGATTCATTTTTGGAAACTATAGCCCTTTCTCTGGTGATTTAACTCAAAGGTAATATACCGTTGGCTTTTTGGATGAAAGAAAATTTCGAAATAGGATTGAGAGATGTCTATTTGTGATTTAAGTGATTTTACTTTAAGGTTGTGCAGAACATCCTCAGTTGATTAGAAGGGCATGCAAAGATATTTGCTGTATATGTTATTTTTTCAGGCTAAATACTATTCGAAAGTTTTTTTGTATTCGCTTTTATTATTAGCAGAGGAGGTGACGAAAACGGGATATAATCTATTTCCCTTATAATGTTTCCTTGAAGAAGTTGATTTATTTGACGATCAACCTGTGGTCGCAAATCTGTTGGTATGGGTGGGCTTCTGCCATGAAAGGCTGCTGACTTGACTATCCTTATTTTATGAGTGTAGCATCTAAAATATCCAATAACTGTTGGCGCATAAAAAAATACTTCCCTATATCGGCAAAGTAAATTTCCGACCAAAGCTTTTGGTTGTTTGAAAATTCTGGATTGATATCAAATGAACTAAGTTGATTTAAGTCCTCCCTGTATCTCTTCATTTGTTCTATATTTATAAATATCTTCAATTCGCTTTTCCTTTTCTTCTTGGTTATACAAAGAGACTCCTTTTATGTCCTACTTGTTTATTCTATGACAATGTTATTTTACATGATGTTGGGTTGGATACTAGTATTGTTAATTCGTCATTTGGTATCTTCATAGCAAGTGTTTCCAACACATTTATAACCTGTAGTACCTGCAGTAGCGTTACGAAGAGATATGACGGTTGTTGTTTTCTTCCTGTACATTAACTGGTAGAAAAAAGTCTGATCATGCTGGAATCGTTATTCTCTTTGTGGTATGTGAAACTTCGTGGTTAGAATCTTCTTCATGGGGAAGTAAGGGTATATTTGTTTTTATGTAAAACGATATAGAGTTTCGACCCATGCCAATTTTTGATCGTAGGCGGCGTAACAGGTCTTGACCAAAAATTAGATTAAAATTTCCTTTCTCCATAATTCGAAAATAATAAGAGAAAATGGTGCTCCCAATCCGAAATTTTATTAAGGCTATATATTTTAGTTCCATCAATGTATTGGAAATTCCTTTCAATTTTGTTCTATATGGAATAAGTGTGCAATTCAGGGGTAGGTATGTTTTTGTCCAGAGGTACAAAGTGATTCCGTATATACTATAGCTAGAAGCTGTCTCTCTTGCAGCGTTATTCTAATAAGAAATTTAATATTTGTTGTTTGAAAATCAGTGAATTCTTGTTTCTCGTTAATGAGTAGTTCTTTCACAAATGGGTCTGTATTGTGACTTGCAGTATGAAGACTGCCATGTTTCACGTTGCGATGCGGGTTTCCTTTTTCTTCTTTGTGTATGTGCCGTGCCTGCTAGCTTGAGCTAGCTCGGGACGAGTTTACTAGTTTCCCGATTCCTTATTTTTGTTTTTCCAGCATCCACTTGATCCGTGCACTGGCTTAAAACAAGTTGCACATACCAATATTCTGTCACTTGTTTCTTGCTTATACTTCTTTTGCCCTCCGTTATTTTTGTTGTTGTAATTTTCCTTGTTATTATCGTTCTTATTGTAATAAGTTTTATTCTGCTGTTTCCCTTTTTGTTTCTATATTGTGGTTGTTCCGTGGCGAATCTCGAAACTGTCAATGAGAGTTGTGCCATCTTATTCACAAAATTATAGTAATGAGAAACTTGTGCGTTGGTTGAATCCTTCTCTTTTGCTTGTTGTTTCTGCTGGGCAAGCTGATCCAATGCGTATACTAGTGGAGGTGTTTCTATTGGGTGAGTGGGAAGGGGTGAGTACCTGTTCACAAAGTCATAAACGTAATGTTCGGTTTCTGTTGTAAGTGGTAGCCTACCAGTAGGCGCTAGATGTAGGAAATTACGATAAGAGGATGGAGTTTGTGGTTTTGTTGACATCTGTTAATTTTATGGAGTTAAATTACTCATATGTTTATAGATTTTTGTGTTTGCAGGTTGAGTAGGTACATTGAATCTGGAATACATAGCCAGCGATTGTTCTGTATCGTCCCGCTTCTTCATTAAGTCTTTGGCTGTTTCCAATTTGAGTAGACTTTCCTGCAGGTTTGCTATGGTATCATAAGATTCCATTGATATTTCCTTCAAAAAATTATCTGTAGACCAAGCGAGAAGTAGTGAACTTTCTGATCCCCTTCGGCATCTGGGAGTATATGACGTATTATAAGTATGAGTCAATCGGTTCACCTCCCCTTTGGTCAATCTAGTGTATTTCCATATCTGCTTTGTAAGCTGGAATTTTCGGACGGCTGAGGCTAACAAGTTTATTTTTCAGTTGATTATATGCATGCTCACCATTTTCATCTTGTGCCTGAAATTGAAATATCAGATCTAGTGCTGTCTCCTGTAGGTACATTGCCAAAATGGCATTTTATTCCTGCTCATTCCTACACTGAAAAGCCGATAAATGCTCGAAATACATTAAAAGATATCTCGGTCATCTGTAATGCGTCCGGAAAAAAATCTTAAATCTGGTATACTGTATGATGGTTTGGTAGCCATGTTTTGCCGTCTTGGGACATATCGTCCAGAAGTAGTAGTACTTTCGTGTTCTCTATCTGATTCCCTTGTTCTTGCACCGGAACAAGTTTTTGGCATAACCTAATTGGACTCAAATACACATTTAATGCTGCAAACCTTTTCTTCTTCTTTTTTAAATAAAAATAACGCTATTTAAAATTGTAAGTTTATCACACGTTACCTACTGTGAGTCCTATTTTATTTTATTAAAATGTATAATTTTGTAAACTGCTATCTGATTGAAAGTGTATTGCCGAAACCCAACGTTGATTGGTGAGGGAATATAAGCCGAATTTTATAGTGAATGAATTGCTCTACCTCGGGGTGTTTAGAAAAGACTGGCGCTATTATAAAATAATAGCTCCACCAACTAATGTATCCCTTGAGCCTTAATTTCCACCACAATGCCCAGTGTAACTAAGTCAGGCGCCTTTTCTTTTTTATTTAGTTTATAAGTTAGAGACAGGTAGAGCAAGGAAAAGCAATGGAAGGTTCCTAGCTTGTATTTTATCTCTTCACCATTTATTATAAAAAATACAAGTTCACTATTTTAATAAAAAAAGTTGTAATCACAATATGAAAAGTTTGCAACACTGTTGTTACGTATCGATACTACCATCTCTAGGGTAGGAGAAATGCATAGTGAAAACGCACAGCTCCACACAGTTGTATCGTTATTGCTCTGGAGGCAAGCGTAGTGAAAAGTGGGTTCGCCCAGCATTGGAAATAGAGGCAAGCAAAGAAGAACAGTGATGTGCTGTTCGCGTCTTATTGACCGAGGGTGCCGGAACACGCGAAATTCATCGTCATATGTCTGCTATGTATGGCGAACACTGCATGTCCCTGACTAGTGTGCACCAGTGCCTGAAGATATTCCCCGAAGGACGCACATTAGTGCAAGACGATTCGCGCCAAGGGACAGACCCATCGAGCAATTACGCCTTATGTGATTGCCCGGATTGATGATCTGATCCGGGAAAACAGAGGAAGAAATTCGTGTTCTGTTTGATATTAACCGTGGCTCCGTGCATTCCATTATCAAAGATAACATGCACTTCCGAAAAATTTAAGCGCAGTGGTTTCCGCATCAACTGACGGATGGACAGAAGATTGACACAATGACTGCATGTCTGAGTCATTTGCAGCTGTACAACGAGGAAGCATATGCGTTTCTATCACGACCTGAAGAAAGACATTCGTGGACATCGGTTTCAGTCAAACAAGGAAGTGCAAGAGTGAGGGAGGCTGTGGATTCGTCGGCGACTAACCTCTTTCTAAAAAACCTAAATTGATCGTCTCGTCTCCCAGTGGGATAAATGTATTAATACTTCTGGCAATTATCTTTGAATAAAAGAAATTCAAATGTCATTTTTAAGCGGGTGTTCCGTTTTCATTTGACAGCCCCTCATACTTGCTATACATATTTATCCCACACTACTGCTGGAGTTTAAACGACTCCAAACACTCCATTTGGCATTGTATCCCCCGTTGTTTCTAGTGGATCACGCGTGTTGACGACTTCGACCGCCTCAATCCTCGTTGAGACAGTCAAACGTGTGGATATGCAGACCTGGTTGCCTTGCCGTCCAAGGCGGTATGCCAAAACTCGAAGATCATGGATTTGAGTCCCGGCAGGGATATGGGTGTATTTTAACTTGACAGATAATCGTGACGGGCCCAACTCAACAGTTACTAGACTTCCACATATAAATATAACGATTACCAAAAATATGGTTATAATTATGGAGATCGAGATCAGGAAAATATAATCGGTGATGCCAATACCCAAATTTAATTCATCGGATTTTTTGTTATCCTTCAAAACGTATTGGGAGTGGACGTTGTTCCGCTCAAACATACCTCAATCTGTAAGCAGTTCACGCTGATTTGTTATGATATAAATAAATTGCAAATATGTTACCAAGAAATCAGAATACGTTACACTGTTCAGCGTTCGTGCACAGTTATTTTCTTTTTTGACGATTAAATACATTTGCGTATTTACTTTGTGCCAGTGATCAACTCGTGACAAGATCAACACACTTTCATTGTTTAATGTAAACTTACTTATCAATTCATATAACTTCTGCAGATGCATGTAGTTACTACACACAGTGCCGTCTATCTTCTGTGTATGTCGATGAGTTTTAACTTCCATTGGTCAGTATGAGTGGTTTGTTCTTCTCTGGTGAAAAACTCGATTGTGCGCCTATCGTTTAATATATATTACTAGACAACGTATGGGAGCATGGGCCGACAAAAATTCCTAACTACTACAAGGTCGCACATTCATTGTAGATCACCTATACTTAACATAATATGCGATAATGAATTCTCAAATAATGATCTCTTCAATGTTACTTAATGAATGCCTCTGAAATTGTTTATATTTTTCTAATCGCGTCTTCATTTCAATAACAATATATTGCCTGTTAGTATATGTACATGTCTAGAGCTAATACCTTGTTGCTCTTTATTAAATTGTTGTTTTTTGAGATGAACTTTATTTGAATTGGGGAAATTGTCTTGTATTATGGTATTGCATTACATATTCAGAGGAGAATTAGATTTTTCCTTTAGTCGAGAATAGCTATTTAACAGCTTAAGCATTTTCATTCTGCCTATAGATCACAGTAATTCCCATTGAAGTGATTTCATATACTAGGAGCTAAACAAAATGTGCCATTATATATTATTGGGAATCTGCTTCTATTTTGATCTAAGCAAAGATATTTCATCATTTATACAAATTGTCTGTTCTTATGTTTCTTTTAATACTTCGAATCGTATTTCCTGTTGTCAAAACTTTTCAAAGAATTCCTTACCCACAATGAGTCAACGAATTATAAGTATAGTAAACAATTATACAGTATGCTCATTGTCTGTGAGCTTTGGTCACGGTAAACTTAACATTTTTTCTGAACATTGTTTCAACTATAAGTAGATCAAAATATCTGAAAGATTAGAATATACAATACGAGGTGGACAATAACGTGATAACCTATGTTTCCACGAAACACCTTTAGTTTGGTCTAAATCTGAATGTCTGCAGCTCAGAAAGACGAGTCATAACAAAGCAATGACAACTCCGATCAGAACAACCAAAGGCGTCTACAATTGCATTCCTTCTGTATTTAAAATTTAGAATGTTCCTACTTATAAATATATCTCGAAGCAAGATTACATTCAATTACATTATAAGAGCATCAAACTGACTAGTATAAATATTTCACAGCCATATTGAATACACTACAGGATGATACCTCTCCCGGAGGGAGGAGTTTGTCTAATAGTCCCACGCTGGCGAGACGTTTCGGGATAAAAAAAATGCATTTTATGAGCGCTAACAACACTATGATTTATGTCTTTCCCGGCGTGTTGGGAGAGGAAAGACGAAACTCCCAACTGTGACCGCCGCTGTATTTTAACCACAGTAGCTCCCCAATTGCATCACAATGCTGGATGGGCACCGTTCCAAATCTTCTATAATATTTAAGATATGAAAAAAATGATCGAATACACATTTCAGCATAATAGTATGTTAACAAACATTTGCACGATGACATAGCTGTATATTATTGTCAAATGAATCATAAATGAAGGTCAACATTCAAGGTTCCAACATTATTACAGGCTTAGAAATGAGTAAATGATCAGTGTTGATACCTTTTTGCGAAACATTGTTTTGTAACGTAACCAGAGCGTCTAGAATCCTATGGTAAATATTGTAATAAGTATGGCCATTTTGAGATAGACTTAAGATTTACCATTTAGATCAATGCTTGATGTTTTTGCCCTTGTCGGGCGATCTGCGGTGGTAGGTCATCGATTCGAAGCTCTCGGTTTCGAGTCTCGGCAGGGGCATACGTGTGGATTTTAACACTTAAAAGTTAAAGGCGAATCGTTACGTGCCGAAATCCAAACTTACTAGACTGGCCTATATAAAAATAAAGTTTCTGATGTTATTGCACAAGCCTTCTTTCTAAATGGAATTGTATTATTTACTGTACTTTGGAGTTGTTTCGAACAAGCGGCTATTCGGAGAAAAGTTTAAAAATCCCACTTTATTTCTCTGTAGATTGGCTAATTTATATAGAACCAATGTTTGATACAGTCCAAGGGTATCAATTCAGAAAAAAATGATAGCTGATCATTCGAAACATTAAACAAATAAAACCTTGGTTCAACCATCATCACCTAATAGAGTATATTGTAAAACCTATTACTTCTGACCTGTAATGTGGATAATATAAGGCGTGTAACGATAACACAATTTCCTGCCTTACTACTGCCTACGGTTCAATAATACTACATATTGTAAGACCTCGTAGGAGATAGTTCAGTCCTAAAGAATTGGATGCGTAACGAGGATACTGGTGTTCGATTCGAATCTAGGTCAATTTGATGCCTATGTTACTCATCATTTTTTTTTCCATTTTTATGAATACATGCACCGGTCAAGTTGTTTCTGAATGTCCATCAAATATTACACATTTAATGGATACTCAGTGCGAAGCAAATGGAAGCGAACAAAGGTGGGTAAGGTGTGCACTTTTATCATGATTAGCTATGCAAAATATATCGCTTCGTGTCCTTACTTTACATACAGATTTATTAATTTCCAAAAAAACATACATCAGATCAACCATCTACTGCTGTCAGGAGAAGTGCACTTGCTTCTTACACATGCTTTCGTGCGCAGTTTTTAATGGACACTACATGCCCGTTTCTTTAAGTCAAATTATACATATTTTATATCATTTTCTTATGGTTATATCGTGTTGAAAAATTACAGGAAATACAGCTTTGGAGCAAAGAAAGAAAGTAGGAAATTATCAGTTTGCACATCCATAAAATAATCCATTAAAAATACAAGGTAGTGGTTTCCCGGATAAAGATTAATAACACCATCAGATATTGAGAGGCAAATAATGGTAGTGTACTGTCAACAAAAGTTATTTTATTTAAAGTTTTCCGTTATTCGTCCATCATAAAATCAATAAATGGCATTGGAAATTCTCTCGAACCCTCTTTGCTAATGATTCGATACACAGTTTGCAATGTGCATTATCAATTATACATTGATTTTTACCTTGTGTGTGTCTTAATAACACTGGTTCTTACTTATTTGCAGATGCTTGGTCGAGCATTCATGGAAAGAAGAATCTGAAGTAATGCGCATTCCACATGTGTTGCATTAATGTAATGTAGCAAGAAATAAAATATATTATGTGATATATTGTTTCTCAATGTTTTAATTGGTCTCGCTTTATTATATTCCTAGCCACATACTGTTATATTCATCCATAAATCTTATAAAGCACATCTCATAATGCAGCAACATATCTTAATAATATTTGTACTATATGGATAATTTAATATATCAAAATATTTTTTGAACAACTACAATAAGGACGACATTCATACAAAATATACTGAATCACACGGTGGGCATCGGAATTTCCTTTAACAAACGAATTGAATTTCGTTCTTGACATTTTCGGTTCCAGTTGAACAATCGTTCACCTGCACGTTGCAAAATCTCAACCATTATATTCTGTTGTTAACGTTGAGTATCATGACCTCTGTGTGAAAATTCTTTGTGTTTCTTAGAAATTGTAGACGTAATTAACAAGGTGGTCTATCCTCCAATATCTATCTTTCATGATGAACTTTTATGTTGTTTTGCACGCATAGTCACAGAACCGCGGTGGCTCAGTTGGTAGAGCGCTCACCTCTGGTGCGTGTGTTCGTTGGTTTGATCCCTTCTCGTGGTGAACAAACACTGTGCGCGTGGGATTTCTCGGGGTGCTCTCGTTCCTCGCCAATTTCTTCATACCACCAATTCATCCCATTATGATGCATTCTGCCTGAGCCAAAGATGCCTAAAACCCTTAAAATAAATCCAGAATTCAAGACAGGCAGGCATATGAGTTATACGTTTGACCACTGATCTAGGTGGAACAAATCTGTAGATGGGAAAAAAGCGCCTGAATTTTGGGAGAAAGAGAAATACAGGGTTCAATGGCGTGTAAAATAGTACTTCTGTTGAGGCAGTGTCAACCAAGTCGATGCCTGGGATTTTTTCTAATGTCTAAATATTTAATCCCTGGTTGTTGATTTCAAATATACTAACCAGGGTAAAAACGTTTGTATTTCTACCCAAATAGGTAGTAGGTGAAAACTTACAACGAATCACTAGCTTCAGAATTCTCCATTCATAATTTATAACAAATCGAACACTATGTAGCGGGGATTAGAAGTCTGTGAGAGGTTTTCGTAAATAAGAAGATTAAAAACAAACAGAATTAGTGTTATTTTCCTACCTTGTGCTTCTGTTCCTTTTAATATAAATGGCAAATTTCATACGCACATTTATAACGAGTCGTTGCCACGATATGACAAAGAAAATTGAGATTTGACTGTACTAATTAATTTGTAAATAAATTCCAATTAGACATAAACTGAAGATTTTAATTAAATAATTCTGTGTGTGTCCTTTTGAAAGTTGTAACACTATTCATTTCATTTTTGTACGGAACAGCACACCTTGTCATCTATATGCACCTACTAGGAACACAAACAAACGTATCTGAACTTTGATTCTAATTTATGGAAAATGTTTTTTTTTAAACAAAACACCACACACAGGAGTCAAGCGAAGATTAAAGAACAATTGAGCATCTGTTGGAGAAGGCCGTTGAGCATGACACTGAGGTCACCAAATGACAGAATTTGCAAGTAAAGAAACATGACGGGTAGATTGTAAATTAAAAAAAAAATGCAGAACTGTAGTTTTTTGGGACTGACAGGAAATTGTAGATTCAGTTCATCTGTCATCTTTGTTTACCTCTTTTGACCTCGCAGCGTCTTGCTCAATGGTCTTCTAAACTCTACTCGTCCTTTAACCATCGTGTGACTCCCACCTGGTGTAATTTATGTCACTTGTAACTTGAGTATATAGTGCGAAATATTATGCATCTAGATTTTAACGACGAGTCTTGGTAGGACGTCGTGAAAAATTGAAGCAACACGTCGTGTTCACATAATGCAGTGGTTCCCAAAGCTGTAAAATTTGTGGGCGAGGACGACACATCTTATGAGCTCAAATGGGACTAGATCTAGTAAAGTTTTATGTTCATAAATTTGTAAGCTTATTTTATAACATGTGTTAAATTCTTTACAATATAATTGGGGTATGAATATATGTACTTAATTAATACAAAAAATCGCAATGTTTTATGGACTTGTGAAAATAGATATTCCACTGGGTCTATGATTTCTATATTTTGATAGAAATTTAATTCGGTTTCTTTGACAGAAGTACGGATACCGCTTGCATATAAGGCATCGAAAACACAAAACATTATGTTGGCAAACCATATATACTTGAATGATTCCTAATAATCATCAAATACAGTAATGATCTGAAAATCATTAGATTACTTCATGCATTCTTAATTGGAAAATAAGTAGGGCAGAGAGACTCAATCTTCTAAAAGTATTTTCTGTGTATTTGGAGAAAGTGTTAGGAAATGTAAAATTAGAGTAGGATTAGAGTACGATATTTTTATGATCTTAAATTTGCTGATAAAAATACCGATTGCTTCAAGGAGAGAACTACGAACCAGAATAGAAATAAAAAAATAAATAAAATGGGATCTGAACCCAATTTTAGACAATCGAACTTAATTAAGAATCAAGTGTAATACTGGAAAGAAAGGGGAAAATATCGCGGTGAGAAGATTGTCTTAGATATAGAGTATCTACGACAGCTGATGATACTGCATGCCAGAATCCCTGAACAGAAACAGTATTGAAGATGCCAAGTTTTATATGCTTCATTTGGGAGAGTTAACGAGGGTATACACTCACCCTCTTTCATGTTTATTTAGAGTGCCATATAATACGTGTAGCGTCACAGAAAGTGAGCATAGCTAAACAAACAAATAAGAATTTATGAAGGTACAATTAAGCGTTTTCACAGTTAATATCTTTGCTGATTCAAACATTATCTCAGATATTCTAAATATAAGTTCAAATATGTTAAAGTTCAAATAAATGTATGCACTGATGAACAAGTTAATTTTATAGCGGAACATGCATGATTGGCATCCATGCTTTAATTACGGCATGCCCATCAATAGTTGAAAATGATCTGATGTCTAGTCTCTCATTTTGTATAGTGTAGTGCGTTGTCTGGGCATGAAATTTGAATTTGAGATTACATGAATCCAAATTAAGTGGAGGTATGATTACAGATATTAGTATTATCTGTCGTTTCCTTAAAACATACTATACATAGTTTTTGTAAGTGACGAATAAGGTAACACGCGTGGACTATTCAAATCGAAAATGAAAAATAGAGTGAGTTAGTAGATATTGCGAACTGAGAACGTCCTTGCAGGACGATCCACATCCTAGAATGATCTCGGACGTTCACAACAGATAACCTCATCCGACGTGTGAATTATATCATTCAACACAATCGACGGTGTGCAGTGGAATTCGTTGCACGGAGCACAGGAGCAGGTCAGTTCACCGTGTTTAAAATCATGAGGTACCATCTCTAGCATCATAAAGTGTACGTGTAGTTGTATCACCGCAATCTAACACCACAACAAATGAAGTTTGCATGAAAATAACACTAGGGATGCTCCTTTAAAACTATCTTTAAGGAGAGAGTTCATGTCTCGAATTGCCATAGTAAGGAATAGCTGTGTCGTATACATGAACTAAAAAGCAAGCATGACATTCAGCAGTGAAATCACCTCCAGTTGCCACCACAGAAGTAATCGAAGGATATTGGGATTTTCCATGCTCTTCTACATTATTGCGATAAAAATCTGCCTACAATTTTACCATCTGCATTATATTTACTTTTGGTATGAGCTCATAATATTGTTGCTGAGTGTGTCATTAAAAATAATTTTGCCCTATCCTTAATCTCGTAATAAAAGTTGGACGGTTCTCGTTTTTTTTGTTTTTTTTTTATCGAAGCAGCCCAAAACACTGTATAATTTGAATGAATTAAGCATGGAAAATATATTACACATTTTATTATGGTCATTATTTACAATAAAGTTATCGCTAATTTCAATTACCCCAAAATTGTTTGCTTACATATCTGCATTCCAGTTTGATAGTGTCAGCGTACGCTACAACACATGCCCTTTACCTCTCTACTTTAACAAGCTTCAAATGCCTAATGACATATTCCATTATCTCTCTACTTTCAGTTTTTACTGAAATCCGCTCTAAATTATTTTATCGCCATAAGACGATCAACACATTTGCGAGCATCACTTTACGTTTTAGGAAACAGCTTTGTAAAAGGAATAATATTTTAAAAAATAAACTGAATTTCGTGATTCCGTCTTCACTATTTTACATTTTCATTTAATGCTCTCACATCTCATATCAAATTTCCTTTTGTGTATGTGAAAAACCACGAACTCTACAGTTCAATCAAAATTAAGTGATAAACTTCTTTCGAGGTTTTTGTATAAAAAAAATGTAAACATATTAGGCATAACTTGGAAAGCTATACAAACGATAGATAAAAGACAAGTAAACAAACGATTCAATTATTACGATCGTGTCTGACGTCCAATACAAATTAACCATCATCTTTATTAGATAAACCTAGATTTGCAAACTTGTTTGTTTTTAAGTAAATTATAATTTCGTTTGCAAATTCTGCCATTTGCCCGGGACTTTTGAGCTTAGACCGATAAATGTGTAGGATATGTTCTATGAAATGTTTAGAGTACAGAGACATACATAAATGTATAGGAGAAAGACGAGTAAATTTATAGAACGTTATGGTGTAAGCGCTCACCGTTTGATTCAGGTTTTATATCAATGTAGGGATAATATATCATGAGGTGCGATAATGAAAGTTATGAATAGTATAGAAATTTAACCACTGCTTGATATATGGCCAATAAGTGGCTCTATGACAATATTTCTTAATGATGATGACTGATAAAAGATGAACATACGCTACTTTACTAACCGCTGTTAATTAATTGACGGCTGGCGTCAAGCAGCTTCTATTTGAGGTTCAAACTATGCAGGTACTGAATGGCTACTACTAGCCCATAATTAGCAGCAGCTGGTAATTGAGACTAATATGTACTAGGGTTCAATATTTTCTTGTTGACCTTGGACCAGACATCTGACTGTCCTATCACTTGCTGTTAGCCCAACATTGACACAAATAGCCAGAAATAAATACGACAAGTACTTGTCTTCAGTGTTGTCACTTTTTCATGTGTTCTCTTACGGACTTGAATGGCCCCTGAGAAAGAAAACAAGAAATAAAAATATAGGGAAATAAGAATACTTAAGCAGCTATTTGGGTCGAAAACCGCAGAAACCTGAAGTAGGTTCTATCCAGATATTAGTGAAGTACAACTAAACATGCGTTGGCTTTTTTTTTCTGGAACAAAACACCGTTCTTTAGTGTCGTTACGGAAAAGTTTCTAAGTTATGGACACAGTGAAATACTAATTGATTTCTCTAAAATTATAGTATGTTTGAAGTTCGAGTTTTTACAACATATATCTGCATTGTATCTATTTATCCGACAAAATATGAAAATAATAAATATAATTTTAGAGCGTGAAATAAGGGAAATGGTTGTTAAAAATATACTTTATCCCAGACTACCAGAATAATTTCGGGTACCTGCTACTGAAAACAGAAAAATGAATCGCTACAGAAACATTCCCTTATCTGTCAAATGTTTTTGAACAACAACCTTGTACAAATAGGTTGTCTTATCATTAATTTCAGTGTATAAAATTATTTACTAAGCTCGAAAATAAAGTTATTCTCTGTGAGCTCAGACAGTGGCAGCGTAAAGAAATCTGGGGTGATGCATGTTCACCAGCACAATAGTGAGCGCACACTGGCACTGTTGGCAGGAAAATCTTATATTTCGTAATTCCGAGCGACGTGGGAAAACTGGCAACCCAAGGTGGCTCACTTGGCAAGACATCAATGAGGGGATTCAGTTTCTTTGAAATTTCTAGCGTATCCCAGGCGTTATTTTGAAAGATCAAAAATTGATAGAAACCGCGCCAAACTCCACTTACACCCTCCAATTTTCACTTTACATCCTCAAACTAAAAATCGTGGCGGTATTCCTGCAAGGTTATCTTTTCACACACTCGAAGTAACCTATACGTGAGAACGGTTAATTGGTTATTCATATTATGAAGTCATACTTATCAGCCATTAGTACATAGTACTCTTTACTGTCAAAAGATCCATTATTACATTTAAATGCATGTTGAGAAATACTTATTTCCCAAGATTTCTCGTTAAATATATATAGTTTTGAGGCTGTTCATTTTGTAATGGAGCCTGGTTCTCAAAACCACAGTAATATGTTTTGAGCAAAACTGAGAAGGTTAAACATATAATCGGAAAATTGTTTATAGTTAACACAATTTATTAGCCAGTGTGCTTATTAATTAAATATTATATCAAAATGCCACTGTTCTTTTAATGTACATATTTATTAATATTCATAAATATGCATTTATAATGTCACTGTAAAAAAACTCATTTTCTTACACTTTCAGGGGATTTTCAAAAGCAGGAATTTGTTTTATAATTGTACCAATTATGTAAACAAAATGTGAATAGTTCTAATGTGTTCCAAACGAAATTGTAATAATGTCTATATACTTTTTCAGCACCTTTAAAACACTATTTTTATTTCTAGGTGCACATTTTGAACGTTTTCGAGCACTAACGGGACACTAGATCTGGCAAACCTTATTCTCACCTTGTATTTGTGGTTCATCATAATTTTTCAAGAAAAGCAGGGACTAACGATAAGATAATTTTCAGTTGTATGACTGTTTATGCTGATGAAATGCAGTCTTGAGGATTACTTTAATGCTTTAAGGACTAAATAAGCGGTCAAGACTTCAGTTGAGGTACCACCCTGATATTCATCTTATGGGACTGAAGAAACGCCTAGAAAACCTCATGCCAAATTGCCGGCAGTATGACAAACAGAGCACCAAATTCCATTCTGAAATAAGATAAATTATGATACATCCGTACAAACGCTACTTCTTATGTGTGTGAGTTTTCATATTTTTAAAGGTACTGTACGAGAGAAATACAATAACGAAATTTCGAAAAGGGGTCCAATAATAATACACTTGTGTTGATGCTTGGCTTGCGATTTGCGTGAATAGTCAATTGAAATACGTGGTGTTTTGTAGTGTGATTTTGTTACATGGTGTAACATGTGTTTCTATTGTTTATTCACCAAATTCGCAAGCAAAGCAAGCAATGCAAGTATGTTTGAAAATCAGCCCTAACAATTTGCTATTGACTCTTGGTGATTAAGTAGAATTCCTTCCTGTTGCTTTTCGACAGCTTTTTCTCAAACGTTGTACTGGCAACACAGGCAATCTGTTATCTTATGCCAGAGAGGTGCATTCCGGACAAAAGTAAACGCTTTTGAATTCCCATATTCCTTTGCGATAAGACGTAAATTGTAGGAATTTCCGGGTACCAAAGATCCATGTATGGCTCAGCGAGCCACAGATGGGAAAAAATGAGCGATCGCGTCGACATTTAAATGCACAAGGAGTAAATTAGTAATTGCCTGGAGAGTAGCGTGACAGGTTTGGTTCTAAATTGTTAGTAGAATGCGATAAACATTTTGAATTTCACTGTTGCATGATAGAAAAAGACAAACGATACCATCTATCATGGCCTAGTGAAGTCTAAAATGTTTTAGGGCTCATTTTCAAACAGCTTGCGTTGCTTGCGATTTGGATAAATCGCCAATTGAAACACGTGTGTTATTGCGTGTTCTACGTACTATGTAATAAAACATGTGATTCAATTAGCTACTCATTCTAATCGGAAGCAAAGCACGCAACGCAAGCGTGTATATAAATCAACCCTTACTACTCCCGTTTTACAACTATAATTAGAACAAAGTGCAACAGCACAACTCGTATTGCTCTTGCTCATGTTTTAAAGAAAAATGTTGGAAATCCTTGCAGAAGTTAGCGAACACCTTTACTACTTGTGGCACCTCCGCTCAGCGGCAGTGACTCGGTTGGTAGAATATTGGCTTCAAATTCGAATGCCCATTGATTCTAATTCCGAGACCAAGTTACAAATACGTAATTAAATTAATGAATTATGTAAACAATAAACCGAACCAGAGTAATCAGCTGTAAATTCGACCTCAATTTTGAAGTTTACCCATTAAGCCAGCGACATTAACATTTAATTCTACTTTCCATTTTTTTTAAAATCAGTTTACGATAGAAAGAAGAAACGGCTGACATAAATAAAAAAAATCGATTAAAATAAGAACACTCATCAAAATTGTTTTTAAAAAAATCATGATTTTTTTAGATGACTTTTTCTTCATATGCCTTTGTTTGGGCGCTAACATGCCATACAGACTGAGTGCATACACTGAAAAATTACAGGGGCATAATGTCCTAGCCATACTAGATTGAAGCCGACCTACCAAAACAAAGTATTCATTTCCGTGCGACCGTACCTCAGTTGGTAGCAGAGTTGAACCCGGCTTCCTTTCGTTAATCCAGTGGCACGGCCTAACCCGAACATAGGTGACACAGTTCGAACCTTTATCCAAATTGCCGGATTGATCCTGTCTGCGAAATATAATTAAATTGAAATTTACACGTCGGAGTTTTCATGCTCTGTAGTAATATATCCGGTCTTGGTCACCCGTGATAGGAACACTATTCAAACGCAATGAATTAATAAAACTCTGCTTTGCTCTCCTGAATACCAGGTCTTAATCGGATCAGACCGAGTCCGAAGCCTAGACCCGGTGATCCGGACCAAAACTAGGCCTGAATGACCCGATTCATCCGTTTCAGTTCTGGTTGCTAGAGCATTGGCTTAGCAATCCGAAGGTTTTGGAACGATCCCAGCGGCCGCCTATTCTGACTGAGGATTTCCAGGATTTTCCTGTCATATCAGTCAAATGCTTGGGTAGTACCTTCTAATAAGTTCTTGAACGACTATTTCAAACATACTCTCTCCACTCCATCTAAACAAGGAATTTACAATGAAATGTGAAATTAGTTCCCCAAGTGTTTTCGTTTAGGGTGTAGAGTATATGACCTAACTACATGCATTGCGAAAATACCATATAGAAAGGTAGCAGTACATCCGTTTAAAACGGCGTAATAAATCAATGTCTATAAACCTAAATTGAAGTTTTTTTCTGATGTAGCAGATAGACACAAGAGAAAACATCAGTAAGAATGTGGGTAACGGGGATCAATAAGCAATTCTCTTGGTACAGGCGGTAACGTGGTGGACTTTGGATGAGCAGTGGGTAGAGACGCAGTTTCGAACACAGCTGCCGACTATTCTGACAGAGATTTTCAAGAGTTAAACCTCAATTTCACCAAGCATATGCCAATAGGATAACATGGCAATGCCTAGTCCATACTTTGGTGATTGTCTACCTAATCCATTCCGACTTTAGCCAAAGATGTTTAAAGGATTTAATTAAAATTAAATTCACCAGGGAGCAAGCACGCTACCGCATATTCCTCCTCTGTATAATGTATAGTATTAATACCATTATGCAATTTTAAAGGTTAGCACTAATATTTGTGAAAATATGAATTTCGGTTTACTTGTACTTTGAAAGAGTGTGGTTAGATGCTGTGAAAACAGAATTACGCAGCATGTAGTATTTTCCCTATCATTTAATCTATAAGTATTTGTTCCACGACCCGATTAAGTCCAATTGATGTATACAGTTGCAACTGCTTGTTTTGTAACTGCATCCTCTGTCGCACTGATCTCCTTGTTGTATCAATATATTTCCAAAATTAATTTTATTGAAGGCTTTTAGGCAACCTTGGGTTATTAAGTTAATGACGGGAGAAATGGTGGAATGAGGAAAGTAAAAGGAAACGGCAGAGCCCAGAGAAAACCTAAAACTGAAATGGCACAAGCAGGAAACTCCACACACCAGAGATGAGCGCTCTACCGCTGAACCACCGTGAATGAAGTTACTGGTGGATACATACGCTTGTCCATCATGAAAATACGACTGAAGGCACTGACGTTGTTTCTGTTGAGTACTTCTCAACATATATATATATATATATATATAAGGTGGTAACGTAAGGTACCAACAAATATCAAGGAATGAGAGTGCAAGAAAAGAAAAAAAAAGAAAGGAGTTTCAGTCACCGGAGTGGAAATTCCGCCGCGTTTAGAAGCTACAGACTGCCGAAATCCTGGGAGTCCATATTTTCAATGCTATTCACAATGCTATTACCTGATCATCTGAAAGACATCATCAGGTTTTAAATATTTGATAATATATGATGATTAATGCTATTGTAAATTTGAAGGTCTAATGGAAAGCCGCCGCAGGTCAGTGGCAGTGCGTTCGCTTAGCATTCGGGGTGTCCAGCGGCCAACAATCATGACTGAGGGTTTCCAGGCTTATTCCTCAGGCATGGTACAGAAACCGAGATTAAGGTCCAAGAATCGAGACGGGACCGACACACTATACACCAAGGCTTACTCGACACGAGACTAAGACTGCGACCTATCCCTCGAGACTCCAGACGAGACCGAGACTTGCATCTCGAGACTATAAGCTTTACTTTCACGAATGTCGATAATATTAATTTAATGCTTTTGTTGATGTCGTTCCATACTAGATGAAGTCTTGTGACAATTAGTTTCATTCTGATAAATTTTATTTAACATGTTATATTGTAGTTTAAAAATATGACTATAAGTCATATAAGTACTTAAGTTATTAATGCCAAACTATCTACTGTTGTCTCTCAACAATAATATAAGTGCTGGAGAGTGACTTGGTTGAATACAGACATGTATTTTTTCTGCGAATTTTCATCCCCATACGTTTTTTTCATTCTGTTAACACTCGCATTTATATCAGCTTCTGCTATAGTGACACTGTAAAGCATACGTCAAGAAGCCAAACTGTCTAAACTCTAATATGGATCTTTTCTTACGTCATCATATTTATCATATTTATTTATCATATTTATTAAATCGAAAGATTTTTTCAATAATCTTACAAAACATGAAGACAATATACAGTATATGCTCTTTTATACGACACAGTCGGGATCTCAGCCATGCTGGATAATCAACTTAGCCTGACAATCAAACCTAAAGTCCTAACGGCCACAAGACAGGAAATGCCAAACTTAAGTGAACACTGACAATCACGACAAACACTAAGGGAACGAAGAAATGGTTACAAGTGTCGTAAACATCACTTTATAAAGCGTTCAACACAAATGACAAAAAAAATTGAATTTACAGCCAAGCGCAGTGGCGCGACCTTGCGGACAAGGTCAGTGAGCACCCGAGCACAACCGAATATAGCTGAATGTTAGTGGCTCAACCGATGCAGGACGAAAGACTGTGCCGGTTTATAGAATGCTGAATGGCGCCTACCGTATATGGAAACACGTAAGTCAGAACTCAGTAAGAGAACACCTCAACTGCACCTCAACTATCTGTTTAGTTTTTGATTTAAAAGTTGTCGACAGACATACGTAGAGGGGATATACGGTTGTATGTACATAGTAATGCCTCAGACACAGCAAATTTTTACCTATTAATATATGTTTTGCTGGGTTGTTGGAATGGCATTTTAATCTGAAAATTCGGCTTATTTGAAATACCAAAGTGCGTATTTCATTTTATAAGATTCGCAATAAACTATTTGAAAGTAGCGCCTACCCGGAACACCAATCGTTTCGTTTGCTTTAATGTATGGACGTGCAATTGTAATCCATACTTATGAATTGGTTCGTTTAATTACTCAAGAGCAATGTTGTAAACTAATTGATTCGTGTAGCTGCGAAGTTCCGTAAATACTATTTTCAATTTCTTTGTATTTGGTTATTTCCTTGCACAAAAGTTGAAAATAAGTAAACGTTTGTCACGTGCCATATACTGTTAAAGATTTTGTTAACGTTGCTAGAAATTTTCAGGGAGGTTTCTAAGAATTTTATTATTTCATGTTGTTTCACTGCAATGGAGGAAAACTCAAAGATTTTTTCGTATGATTATCTGGATTTTTTACTTTTTCAGTTTTGCACCTGCGCAGAGTGAGAAAACTATTTCTTATCGTAGCTGTGCAAGCAGTCTTGATCACGAGTATGCCGCCACCATTTTGTAAGTTATTATTTTGGTCGAAATAAAAAAAAATGAGTGAATGCGAATTCCGAACCCAAATAATAATTACATAAATGATTAAAATGTGCCATAAGTCGTTGGATCAAATTTATTGGTATCTTCAGGATTCAGCCAACATAATTGTAACACTCTATACTGTTATCAATTAACTGGAAATTTAGAGCTGTCATTACGACAATAGATTTTTCAATAAAGAACAGTTGTTCAAATATCCTTTAGACTTCATTTTTTGCTCTCAACATTCTTCAGAACTGTATGGCGGATGCCTTCATTAGCCAAATTACTAAAAATTCAAAGGTAGCTATAGTTACCTAGCTTTTACCAGGAATATTTCGGAAAATCTTTAACATTGTACGTTCATTTATTTCCATAAATGTGCTAAAAAAAATCGACGGATACGTAAATTTTTTATTACTTTCTAAGTCTATCGTCTTTCGAGATTCTCGAGACGAGACCAAGACAAGACGAAGACTAACGTGTCGAGACTCGAGACCGAGAAGAGATTAAGTTTACAATCGAGACCGAGACCAATACAGAATTTTCAGATCGAGACGAGACTGTACTAAAAATCGAGGCGAGAACGAGACTGATGCCGGCACGTCGTTGCGTAGTACATTCGTTGACACATCGAGTCTATTTGTGCTGCAATATGGACTCAGTCCGTCGAATACGGGCATCAATATCGCGAAAAGATAAACCTTACTCTCGATATGCTACAATTCTTCGCCGATCTAAGGTGGAAACCTGCTGGCAAGGTTGCCATGTTCGATGACAAGTCACCTTTCGACCACATACACACAC
>JAGDQP010019164.1:0-34293 GCA_022664845.1 Lepisma saccharinum
TTCCTTTCATCTCATCCTTCATTTTACCAGGTATTTTCTCGTTAATTAATGGGATATTATATAGATTATTTACAGGATAATTCGATGTGTCAAAATAGTCTATTAAATCATCACGCCTATCTTTGTAAAAATTTTCGCAAATAATATGATAGACTAACGAATCCGTGTCAGTAAGTTTATCTCCATATCGAGGTTTCATCACTTCATAATGAAATTTGTACATTACTAATTTAGCAAGATTTAAAATTGCACTTCCAATATACACAGGTTTGTTTAATTTTGTGAATTTTCGTAGCATATGAATAAGTACAAAATTTTCTGAGTAGACTGTTCTAGATTTAAATTGCGGCATTGCAATGAGTTTTTCGGCTTTTCTTTTATCAGAAACTAGTTTTATATCAGTATACTTTCTCACATTTTCCATGGTTTTCCCAAACACGCTGTTGATAAGAAGTTTGTAAAAATCTTTCTCGAAATCGGTTGTTGCCTCTGTGCGTAGCTTAGTGTTTAGATCTATGTAAAGCTTAAGTAACTTTGATTGAGAAAACCATAGAATTCTGTATACTTTTACAAGTTTTAAACCGTGAGCAAGATAAAATTTTAGCAATCGAAAATGTACAACATAGTTTCTTTTCGGATCTAGCGTTAGTAGTAATGTTCGTTGTTTCCCGTTAGGAGGGATTTCATTATCAGGTGCTAAAGAGTAATCTGCATGATCATCATGTAAGTTCTGAGGATAATCTAAGTCTACCCCTACAAAGAAACCTCGTTCATGTTCGTCGGGATAATTTAGAATTTTGTTCGAATCCCAATTTTCTGGTGTTGAATCCCATAAAAACTTTCCATAGGGGAGAGGCATACTCATGGCATGACCATACAATTTTTTCGCGTCCAGGTACATTACAAACGAGGTTTCTTTTTGAGGATCGAATTCACTACCGATAAACTTATTGTTAGCTTTAATATACCTTAAGCTACATTGGGATACACCGCCATGGATTGATTTTTCGATAAACAAGTACTTATCAATATCTGAAAATAATTCTAATTTGATTTTAGATTTATAGAGCATAGCTTTCCAAGATAAGCCTGGCGATGTGTATGAGAAGGAAGGATCAATTCCATATGAAGTGATGCATGTGTTTCTGAAATTTTCTACCACATCAGCTGTTAGCAAAACATCAGTGGTTAGATAATGATCATGAAAATCCCCAAATGTTTTGCAATCGAATATTTCCCATACTTGTCGAACTAACAAATAATCTTCATTACAGCATTCACTACCCTTAAGTATGTTATTAAATGATGTTTGAGGAGGAAGTTCTGTTTCATTAAATTTCGAAGCGTTAGTAAAATAATCATAACGAAAAATACCCTTCCTTCTACTTAAATCAAATTTTACATCATCAGGGAAATATTCATGAGTGTATTTCAGTTCTTCCGGCTTTAACTTTTTTACTAATTCATCTAGAGGGTATGGCAGAAACCGGTACAAATCTAAAAATCTTAATTCAATTTTTTTACCATTTTCGAGATGGAACCACTTTGAAATTGCAATATACTTTTCCTCACTTTCTGCAAGAACTTTTATATCACCTGGAATACAACCTAATTCTTTCGCGAAGAGATGCGCATCATACGAAGATAATCAGTGAATGAAACATCCTATAAAATTTTGTTTTTTTACTCGCAAATTGCAATTATTACAAAGAGGTTTAAGATAAGCTCCTGATAAATGATCGTGGTGATGAACTTTTGAGTTATCTTCAATATATTCTTCGTCACAAATAGAGCATTTCTGTGATTGTTCGTAATCGAGTTTTTCCGGTGTAGTTAAGGGATTCATCGGTAAATCCAGATTTAATCTATTAACAATTTGTTCTAACTCCTGCAAATTTTTTAAAAAATGCTGCGCTGGATTATCCCCTCTATACAAGTGAAGTTCGGTTGGGATTTGATCTGACCAGCAAATTTTGAAAAAGTAACTAGCTAATTTATGCTTCTGAATGTTGATAGATTTTTGTCCCCGATGTTCACAAACTGGCTTCAAAAACCTTTCAAAATCTGCTAGTATTACTACATCTGGTTTTAAAAATGAAGGGTCGGTTTTAAATTTAACAACCGAACCAGGAACAGGCATAATCACGCGAGTTGGTTCATGTTCTCGACAAAAATGTTCATGTTCTGTTAGTTTATGTTCATCTATAAAGTGGTATAAACAACGTCTGCAGAAATAATAACGATGTTCGTGACTAGTTACCTGACTCCTCACTAAACGAGAAAAAATTCTTATTAAAGAGTACTAAACGTTGTCAGAGATGTTGATGCCGATGATGTTGATGCTGTTGTTGTTGTTACTGTTTCGTTTTTCATACACAGTAAGTGTATGAAAAATACTAGTTCCGTTAAATACTAGTACTATACTAGTTCCGTTAAATTGATGTATGCTGATATGAAGGGGAAAGACCTTTTCATTTTTATCATCTATACCATACACATTGATAGAAATTGGAGCATTGGGAAACATTTTATTATAATGCTTCTCAAATTTGGGAACGTCATGCAGGCTTACAGGAAAACGAATGTTATTATTCTCAAAAATGGGAAGTATTTCATGTGCTTAAGGCTCGTAGTGAGAAACTTGATTAGCATATTTCTTTGAATCAACAGGGTTAAGTTTAGCTAACACAGAGTACAAAACACATTTTGAGTCCCTATTTTTAATGTTAAGAATAGCTCGTTTCTTCTTAATAAACTTAGGGAGTTTAATATGGCACGACGCAGCAATTATATTAAACGAATTAACATACACCTCAAGTTTATGATTAGGAGTAGAGGATAAGGACCAGTCTGAACCCTTAACCTCTCTGTCCTCTTGATTTACCTGTAAGTCCTTCAATACTTTTTTAACAGTTTCTCCCACAACCACAGATTTCGAGAATAACTTATTGCCACTACGTACTGGGAAACACTGTTTCTCCATCCATTTTCACAAAATCAGCACTTAAAATAAAATTGATTTTCAAAACTGTATCATATTCACTAACTTGCATCTCCAAAAAAATGTACAATTTTTTTTCTATAGAAGCGAGAAAACACTGCGTATCTCCACTGTCGCTATCAGCGAGTTCATAATCAGTGAATGTCTGGCATAAGGCACTTTCGTTGGTACATACGAATGCATATTTTTCATATGTCGATCAAAATTTTTCATACTAATTTCTTCATCACACACAACACAATTAAGAGTTGCTAATTTTCGCTTTTTTGTAGAAGGCTCTGTTTCTTCTTCAGTTCTAAGGTAGGGATGTCTACGTTTGATATGGGTATTATATAGATAGTTCTTTTTTAAGAATACACCACTGCATTCTGAACATTGAATTTTCTCCATTTCTTTTTTTGGAGGGAAAATGAACTGTATTTAAGAATAACTTTTTTCTTTTTACACTAGTTTTTTTATTAAAATGTCTAATACTCAAAATATAGTTCATGTACACAAGTAAAGCACTTATTCTCCATTGATCTTCAATAGATAATGCCACAAACTATTAGATTTTCGGTTCAGACAATTTCCCCCATTTTTTTACTAACTTTGAAGCACTAGAAACATATTGCAAGTAATAATTTAGTTTGAGTAATCAAATTCTCTTCGCGTAGCAGGCGATAAAGAATCTAGTACACGTAACTTGACAAAGAAGAATAATCACTGTTATAAGAATCTGCTGTTATAGAATCGACAAAGCTAGGTTTGCTTATAGTCCACAAAAGGCTTTCAATACCTTGAGCGGATATGAACACTATTAGCTACGAGCGTCATGGATATGAAGTAGCCAGGAAACGAGAACAATACATTTTCTCTTCGTAAATAGCTCACACCCACAAAAAAATGAGAAAATAACTACGTTTTATACTTTTGAATCTTTCAGTTTTTATCCCCATTTGAAAAGAATCAACAAGAGAGATTCATTATTCGTTTTCATAAAATGTCCTCTTTTATTAACCTGCTATACATTTCTGACAGTCAAGAAGAATTATTCCTGTTTGTATCATGCATAATACCAGGAAATAAATTGAAAATAATTTTTTATTTCGTGTCAGAATTTATTCAAACTTTTTGATTATTTATTTTGATAATATGGATGTGGTCTACAAGTATAGAATAAATCAAGGTTGGGTTATGTAACTGGAAGACTTTAACACGCCAAGCTCATATACACGCAGACACACATCCCACACATAATATGATTTTCACATGAAATTCACATTGATAGAAACTTCCGCTGTTGGACACGCAACGAAGTACTATCAGAAAAGTAAAGCAAATTCATACAAAATATGGATTTATAACAATTTCAGAAGGAAAAAAGCTAAGAACACAATTTGATGTTATTTTTAAAACTTCACCGCTTTTTTACAGCAATAAACAAGTTCATCGTGGCAGCAACAAATTTACACAAGTATGTCTCATGTTAAATATACCATTACGGTATTCACCTGATGCAAAGCGGCGGCTTAAGAATAATGAGGGTAGTTAATAATAACAGCGGTAGATAATAATGCAGGTAGTTAATAATTACAGCAGTAGATGGCAGTAAATAATTAAATAGTTTCAAAATATAACTGCTAGAGAGGAGTAGTGGTGGTAATCTACATGATGATGCAAGTAGTTAATAATTACAGCGGTAGATGGCAGTAAATAAAGATTTACCTATATCAGCTTTATGCAGAACTGCCAAGTTCCCTTTACCAATGCTTTTGCAGCCGTGAGGCGGAGGTGACACGTTAAACGATAATTTACCAATAGCAGTTTTATGTAGAACCGCCAAGATTAGGTTACTAGAGTGTATATTTTAAATGCATGGGTACAGCTCAAATATTGGCTCCCACAATGTATCATTTGCTAAGTTTCAAAGAAAACACTGGAGAAATACATTCAAACGCCTTTAACGTTTCCTATCAATACTCCATTTGCAGAAATCATTTCGATACTACGGGAAAGATTACTTCTCCAAGTTCAAAATTACAGTACGTAGTCTTATATCAAGACCGTGCAACGAGATATTAGATAACAAAAGCAGTTCCGGACTTAAAGAGAAAATAATAATAGAATGTTTTATGCAAAATGTATTTTTAATTTATGGTACAGCAGCAATAATTTGCCTTTATCAGTTACCAGCGCACCGAAGCTATGATTTTAGAACATTCTGCACAAATTTAGGAATTAGATTAAAATTTGCGCAAGTACAGGGTCACAGAAACCTTGACAATGTCGAGAGAAATGTTGCCAACGTCAAAAATTCTATTCGATTATTGACGTCAGATAGGAGAAGCATGGTATTCACAAGTCCTTCACATCACTTCCATCTAAACCAAATTATCCACTGTACATTCGAGGTAAGCCTTTTTTCTTCTGCATTCATTTGAGGTTAGACAGATAGTTGACAATATAGTAAAAAATCCATGTGATAGCCCATCACTCAATCCACATTTGCAAATAATAGAAGCAACTAAGAAGTGTGCAGCGGAAAAGTTGTATGGCAGATTGAAATAGATAGACGCAAAATTCTACAACAGGGAAAAATTTTGAAATTACATCCAATAAGAACGTTTTGGTTTTGACTTTAGCCTACGGCTCTAATGTTTAAAAATTTTTTACGAATAAACTCTATTCCTGGGAGAACCATACACGACATAACCCCAAACACGTATGATATAGAATACACCGCTAACAAAGGCGATAAATGCACAACAACGATCGATGTTACTCGCTTACGTCTGTATGTAACAGACGATCCTCTCGATTAAACAGCAATTTTGTAAAAATAAAATACGTCATTTGAACATTAATCGACAGGAAGGATAGCATTTAGTTATTGTGTAAAATTTTAGTTTTAGTTACAGCCGTTGCATACCAATGTTATTCAGAACATAGTTGTTAGATATCCATTTTTGTTTAAAGAATGACCGATGTTTTAAGCAACGTCCTTTTGAAACCCGGTTTTTTTCTTCGGAAAGAAAAATAGTCTTACAGGAGAATTAATCATAAAATAAATTAATATAGTTACTTTTTTCTTTTTAAATCAACATATTATATGCATATCTTCAAAGTAAAGTTGATAATAATTATAATAATAATTTTCCTTCGAAGCGTGTATAAAATAGTGAAATATTATATGGAGATCTCAACACAAGAAATAAAATATAAATAGTATCCACAGAAAATAAATTATGCAGCATAATCTGATGACGAAGAAAATAAATATCGACATATACGTTAAACAGAGTTTAACGGCAAAGGATCAGTACATATTTCGTACGCATTGAGGTTCAATGACATAAATTGTAACATTGGTGACCAGTTGAAATGTCGTTTTGCTGAAAAACAACTAAAATTAGGCTCACCTTCTACTAACGCATAGTATAAGGAAAGGTAGCAACCGAGACCTAAGTTTAAGAGACCATCCCAGACATTCACTTCGTAAAGATGAAAAATAAATTAAAGTCACTTAGAAAAACTTTCATCAACCAACAGTGAGCATCCTTTCAGTTAACATCCGTAAACTTTCAAATTAATAATCTTGCAGATAACATCATGAAAACAGAAAGTAGACTCAGATTTTCAACTTACCTACGAAAAAATAAAAGCAACAGAAAATTAATACATAGTAAAAATCCAGCTTGTCACAAATATAAATTCAAGCAATCGGGCAGTAAATATTTAAAATTAAAATGGAAATTAAATTACCTTAAATGAAAAAGAATTGGATTGACACTTCCGTTGTGGCGTAATCCACGTAAAAGTTATGTCGACGATTGAAATAATTGCGTCGCACCCCAGAAGCCAATACTTCCAAAATTTGCTGCAGATAAACATCGAAATCGTCTTCCAGCTTAATTTTATTGGTCAAATAGCTCAGATAAATCTGAAGTTCGACCAAGTGATCCCACCCCAAACAAACTACAAATTGGTTATCGTCAAGTTCAAAAAATTGCAGCCCGTATTACTTGAAATGAACGTACTATTGCAGCTGAACGGGTTCTGTACACTTCATAACATACCATGGTGGCACACATACATAATTTGACTTCCCTCTATATTCATAGTTACTGTTTATTCCAACGCTAAAATTTCAAAAATCAGGGTAGTAATTTACCTTCGTACTTTCATTTAAAGGATCACTTCAAATCTTATTCGAAGCTTCAAAATTTACAGAAAGAATTTCATTCTAAAGTCAATAGCTTACCTATGCATACTTTTGCAGCTCATATGTACAAGCCATGACCTTGATCTTGAAACATACGTTCCGTATTATTGGAAACAGCATATCTTACCGTGCCGTGTTAATTACGTAATATTACGATTAGAAGTGCTAGACAGATGGCAATTAATAGGTTTTAACGTTATAGTTTAGCTTTGGAACTATGCTATTAAATTTTAACTGTTCCTCTGTAGGAAAACTTTAATTGCTTTTATCCTTTCATATGCACTTCAAAGATTTTAGTATATTACTTTATTAATTTTTAAGAATTTCTCATTCAAGTGAGGTTCGTTCAAAATTTTGAATATATATATATATAATTTTGTGTATATAATTTTGTATTTATATATCATCATCATCATATTCACCCGTTTTCTATTCAGTGCTGGATGAAGACCTCCCCTTTTTCTTTCCATATATCTCGGTCTGCTGATATCCTCATCCATGTAACTCCTGAAAAACGCTTGATTTCATCTACCCGTCTTACATTTGGACGTCGTCTCGGTCGTTTCTTTTCTCTAGGAATCCACTGTAGTACGTTTGTCGTCCACCTTCCATCTGTTCGTCTAGCTATGTGACCGGCTCATCTCCACTTCATTTTCTTCGCAGTCTTGATTACATCCTCTACCTTTGTTTCTGCGTGAATACATTCATTTGTCTTCCTGTCCCTCTTGGTTATTGCTAGCATGCATCTCTCCATTGTTCTTTGTGTGACTCCATCTTTGAGTCGTTTGAGCATTCAATGTCCAGGTTTTTCAGCCGTACACCATCACGGGTAAGACACATTGATTATAAACTTTACGCTTCAGACACATTGATAGTTTGCTTTTGAAAATAAAGTGTAATCTTCCAAACGAACTCCACGCCATTTTACATCTTCTATTTATTTCATCAGTCAACTTTGCATTCGATGTTTTTGAGCTGACCTAGGTAAACATGCTCATCAACTATGTAACTGTTTCTCCGTTAAACTTTACTTCCTTCTTTGCAGCATGTTGGTTGTACATTACTTTTGTTTTACTTAAGTTAATTTTAAAGCCTATTTTCGAACTCTCGTTACTCAGTTCTTCCATTCTGGTTTGTAGTTCTTCTGCACTTGAAGCAAACAAAACTATATTATCAGCGAACCGTAGGTGATGAAGATATCCGCCATTAATTTTAATTCCAACTTCATCCCAGTTTAAATTTTGGAACACTCTCTCCAGGACCGCACAAAACAGTTTTGGAGAAATTGAATCTCCTTGCCTTACCCCTTTTCCAACTTTAAATTTTTCACTTTTTTGATGTAGTTTAATAACAGATGTAGCAGTCGAGTAAATGTTTCGCAGTAACTTGATGTATGCACTTTCGACGCCTTGATGTTCAAGTGATTTAAATACTGCTGCCAAGGAGACCGAATCGAAAGCTTTATCAAAATCTATGAATCCCAAACATAGTTGAAGTTCATATTCTTTAGTCTTCCATAACTTCATTCAATGTTTGTATGTGGCCCATTGTGCTAAATCCACGACGAAACCCGGCTTGTTCCCTTCCCTGATTAAAATTTAAGTCTCGTTCAATACGATTTAAAATAACTTTGGTGAACATTTTGTATAGGACTGACAGTAAACTTATTGGTCTGTAGTTTTCGACGCGTTCTTTGTCCCCTTTCTTGTACATTATTGGAAAAATATAAAGTAATTGCTTTAAATTCAAGATTTTCTTTTCCTAAAAACACGCAATAATACACGCCATGCAGATAGTTGAATGAGTACATGCAGGCTATAGACAACAAATTATGGGTTCGAGGTTCGACTCCTGTTCCAGTCAATCTACAACATCAAATAGCATTGTTCCAGACGAGCAACATCCAACAAACCTGGAAGTTTGCAGTCATCCCAACTATGCCAATAATACAACTCCCATAACTTGGAGTATTAGAACCATCACGACATTCACGTGGGACTCCTTTTAGTTTTCACCCAAGAAGCCCATGCTACAGTGTTAACAATAGAAAACAGTGTAATACCATATCTATATGTACTACTAAAACCGCTGAAATGGACTGCACATTATACAAAGAATTACCTAATTACGTCAACTTCGCAATCACCACAATCACTCCTACAATTGATGGCGAATTCACATACGGCATCACTATTTCATGTGTGTATTAATATTCCAGTGCACAATGGTTATGGGATACCATTTATCAAACGTTACATAACACAGATAATACGGTGTATGTATCGTTCCGCACTGTGTGAAGGTGAAAACAAGTTTTACAAGCGACATTTATTCTGAAAGACTTCCGTGAATGACAACAGACTAGCAGATCTCATGAGCGTTCGTCGCTCGCTTCCCCCCCCCCGCCTTTTCCTTCATGTGTGGATTACAGACAACAAGAACATTCCCTCGAATGCCTCTAGGCGTGACTAAGTGATAAGTATATGTTTCTGTAGGGAGGAAAACAAACGAAAAGTGTCTCATGATGACAGTTTTTGAAACGGAAAACCTTCACAGAAACTGCGTGTGTCATTTCTTAATTCTGAATGTTTCGTGCTTACGGATAGTTGGATGTAAAACTAGGGCATTAACTACGAAAATCCTTCGATGTAAAGTGACTTGAAAATTGTGACATTTTATAATACTGAATTATTGAGTTAAAAACTAGTTAATGGACAAAAAGAAAAATGAATTACATAAAAAATTAAAGATATATTTTAAAACCAGAACTAAAAAGAGTAAAAACCAAGAAAAAATTGTGTATTGAACATTTTATTATAAAATGGGGATAAAATCTTTCCCCAATTTTTTTCTGTGAATACTTTTGTACATATATAGGGTAAATGTGGCAGATATGTTACGCAATATCTTTTCTTTCTTTCTTTCTTCGCCGCCTTAGACAAATTTCCGCGACAGAACTTTGCCGCCACTGGCCGAAGTGTCGTATAGCATATAATGCATTATAATTAAATATGTAAAGATGTAATAAATATAAATATGTTTATCTTTAAGAAACAGGGTACGAACAGATACTTCGTATTTTAATCATTCTATGTTATTATTGTTAGTCAAAGGTAATTCAGTTCCAACAAAGATTTGAATTTAGAATTTCATTCATGAACCAAGGAGACAGATGCAGACAATATCATATTTCATTGACAGATCACAATGTTACGAATTTCATAGTCAGTATTCGAAGTACAAGCTTACGTGACTGGTCAAAGGTAAACTTAGGCTAGCAATACAAAGTTCAGTTGTGTAGACATTCTATAGTCCACCTTGGTCAGCTGGGCGAAGTTCGAGAAGCATCAGCAGGCAAGGATCGAATCGATTGAGATTGGTGCTCTGTGAGGACACACCTCCCAGAGAGGAGAACTATGATTTGAACATCAAAATCGAGTATGATATAAAAGCAAGACATTTGATAATTTGTTATGCTGATGCTTTTGTTGGTGTTGGTTGTTTATTGTGGTTGCTATTTTCATGGTTACGAACTGAACAGCTTATATAGAACTAGACTTGGTGCTGCTGACCAGACTCAACTCTGTAGTATTCGATATTGAAGATAGAAGTTGAAACATCACGTACTTCCAGTGACTTCATTCTGATCTGCATACGAACATCGTATATTACATCAATTGCAAACAATTACATCCGTTCTCTGACTGTCGTCTATCAATTGAATGTTAGCTAAATTGGAAACTGTTTACTTGCTTGCTATTGATCCTATTTCTATTATTGTGTTTGTTGTCATAAGTTAATCAGTGGTTCAATTTAGGATAAATTTAGGATCGTGCGTTCGTGGCACTATCTCAATCATTTAAAGTGTAACTAAGTAATATTAAAGATGTTCATACACAATCTATTTACCGAGTTTCCTTCCAAAATAATAACTTCAAATTCCCTGATCATTTACTGCTTATGAACCTAGATACTAGCACAATGCTCTATTAATACGAGCAACGTCTTTAGCCCCCAGGCGCTTATAATATGTTGGATCAGATCCTGGCTGGATATTAAGGTAAATGGGTTCTAGCGAACAGCGCCTATTGTACACATTCTGTTTTTAGGTACTAATCTTACTCACAAATTAAGAGTACACGCAGCCAGGCTTTTTATTTTATTTGAAAACACATTTTTATTTTTAGAAGCAGTTTTTGTGTACAAATGTCCCGCGCGTAACGCTGAGAATCGCCCATATATTAAATGTGTACTTGAGGTCTTCTATATGTAAGAGTTGATTATGTGTAATAAATATTGGATTTGTGGTGGTCATCATCTCTGAAAGAACCTATGGCTCTTAATGTTTGATTAGTCTATGTATACAGATATAATATAACTTGATAGTAGTCTTCGGAGGATAACCCTATAGTTCATGAACAAGTTGTGGCGTGTAATACGGCCTGGCCTTTAAAGCAGACAACTCTTATCAGAGATCTCCACTTCACACAAGCAGCAGTTATCTTCCCGCGTACTTTGTTCATCAGAGTAGACAACCACTATTTCCATTTCCAAGCCCTTGTGCATGCGCAAATTGAGCTGTGTTGTAGCTCTGTGTAGAGTCTTGGGACTCTGGTCAAGTTGTTACAACGTGGGTGTTCAAGTCATGTGAGTAAAAGGAAGTAACCGAAATCGATAAAATTGATGTTTATTTACTACATATCCCTTCACACAGTCGCATTACAAGCATAAAAATCGTTTATGTTTTTCGCATGCTTTTTTGTGCGTTTTTCTCAAAAATGAAATGTAATCCATTAATTTCAATCAAGATTTGTTTTAAACAACTTCGTCAGTGGCGACCTTAGGTACGGGGAACCGGGCAACCACCCACGGCCCCGCGCCCAGAGAGGCCCCGCGCTGCCGACAATTATTTTTTTAGTTTTCCCTGCCTGAGTGCCTGGAGTCACGCAAAATACTGCAGCTGTAGTTCTTTATCATATACAAATAAATGACCAATCCTAGTGTTTGTCTACTGCGTTTTTTTATTTTTCAAATTGAAATTTGTTGATCATAGTTGATTGAGTAGACGCCACGTTTTAGGAGCTTTCCTATATTTTTTTTTCTGTGTACGTACCGGTATGTGTGTCGAAATAAGTGCATAGTAAAAACCGGGGTGTGTGAAATCTACCCGAACAGTTATATTGCACTGAGAATTATGACCATGATTCCCGTTACTGTTGCTTCTGCCGAGAGGAGCTTTTCTAAGCTGACGCTCATCAAGACCTACCTATCTAAGGAACGCCATGGCTGAAGACCGGACGTGTGTTCTCACTCTTATGTCTATAGAAAACAACGTTGCATGAACTCTAGATTATAGCGATTTGATTGAAGATCTTAGCAACAAGAAAAGTCGCAGAATTAGCCATTAACTGCTATTAAAATACCTGCCTAACTATAGTAAAACTATACTTGTTTATTTAATTGGAGGTAATTTTCGGATTCCTAATTATACAATATTGTATTTCATTACATCGACTTTATTTCTTGCAAATCAATACGTTAATGGAAGACTAAAGTCTTACGTCAGATCCGGCAGGTTGCCATGGTAACCAGCCATGTTACAGTCTAAACAAACGGGCACTTAGCAGTAGGTTTTGTGGTGTTCGATATTCAATAACTCGTTATGGTATTTTGTTTTGTGATAGTCATAACTACAATGAAAGAGACCCGTGTTGCTTTGTTTCTGTTGCTAAAGGACTGAAAGTAGAAAACGAAGTGGAAAGAGCCAATTACGTAAGTAAACAAATTTCTCGCAATATCATTAAACGCAACTTTGAATACGTTGACATGATTACGAGGATAATTCATCATTGATTGCTGAGTTCTTGATTTAAAAGCTGATAATTATATCTAAGAAGCTTAAACTGAAGTTACTAATTCGGTTATAGTTAAGAGCACACACTACACACTGAAGAAGATAAATACGAGTTCTAAAATGAAAGCTTCGCACCCTGTATACAGCTGTGCAAATTGTTATTGTAGATAAAGTATGCAAGGTATGCTACAAATCAAGATTTCGAAAGCTAATAGTACCTTTGTATGTGTTTCATAAAAAACAAATTAGCGGAATAAAAATTAGCTACCCATCTCAACTTGTTATATCTACTATTCAAAGACCTATGTTCGTTCTTGCACTTTCCCTCGTATGTGCATCAAATCTCGGTAATATGCAAACAAACGTACATTTTTGGAGTCCACAGCATTTTCTACTCTTCCAGTGTTTCCGCTCGTCACCGAAATAATCAACAGTTCGAAAAATATTAACAGCTGTTACTTCTACAACTGATTTTCTTCTTTCTCCTATCAATATTACTGTTTGTTTAGACTTGGCCTCCGTTGCTATGGTAACCAACCGGATATGGCGTCAAGACTTTAGTTCTCCATTCTCGATATAAAAATTCTTCGGGATCACATTCCCCCGAAGTCAGGCTTTGCTTAAAAAACGTTTTATTTTTTTGCACCCAAATATATTCGTATCTATGTATGAACAATTGTACATATATCGGGGTTTTGGTTATTGTGATTTCGTGGAGCTCCGTGAAGAGTCATTGCCCAGGGCCTCGCAAAGGCTAGGGCCACCTCTGAACTTCGTCACCTACTAGCAGAGGACGAAAAATGCGAGAAACATCCGAAATATGTCCCTAGGGTTTCCCTACCTTCCACGCAAGGTGTTGCTTCCACAACAGCAAGAAGCGTGATAATCCCGCCTCTTGTGTCTAAACCAGGAACTCGAACGTATGCCTCAAGTGGTGCTGTTTTCACCACACTGGGATATGCGCAGTAGCAAGTGACGTCATTAGCCGACAAGACTCGAGGTGCGCGATAATTAAAATACGGAGCGCGGGCTTGCCAATGCGTGTTGTGTGATATATCAGAGTGTGGTTTTGTTTTATCCTTTCGTGTGTGTTTGTGTTAGATTTAGTGTATTTTGTATTTCTGAAATTACATTTACAACATGCCATCAGCGTGTGCTTACTCAGGGTTTCCGCCAGGATTTTCAGTTAAGGGGCGGTTAAAGTCAATATTGGGAGGGTGTAAGTGAAGTTTTGTATCTATTTTTTTCTGTCAATTTTCCCACAAAATTCTTAAAGTTGGAGGGTGTTGTTGAGACTTTGGAGGTATACACACCCACAGGGGTGGATCTGGCGGAATCACTGCTCTTGCTGCTTGTAAAAACAGAGGTAAGGTACATTATAAAATAATAACATACCATAGGGTTCTGAAAGAAAAAAAAACTCTTCGTAGCTGTTGGATGTATTTGTGTAGGAGGACGACACTTTCAATCCGGACAATTCATATATTTGCTCTGAACATTTTGATGAATCAGATTACATTCGCGATTGGAAAGCTGAATTGCTCGGTTAACCCCAGTGGCGGATCTAAGGGAGCAAGCGCCCCGGGCGACAAACAGCTAAAAATCAAAAATAAAACTTCCTAAAATGAGGAAGTAAAATTGCCGTTTAAATTGTAATTGACTTAAACGTGTTAAAAATTTCAATACTGGGGCACTAAGACATTTTTATGTTATTCCATACAATCTCCCTTCATCTTCAAAATTCAAAACTATGAAGTCAGATAGGCAGGTCTATTGCCTTACTGGAGTTAGTAATAGCGATGCCACGATATGCTCCAGAGATAACAAAAGTACACTACGTGATGCGAGACAATGTTGTGGCCGTCAGGTCGGCCGGTCGTGTTGTTTGCCTTAAAAAAAAAAGATGGAAAGGGCGGCAAAAGAGCGATGGAAAGGACGGCAAAATTTATTTTTTTCCCCATAGGAAAATTTCTAGATCCGGCACTGGTTAACTCAGGAAAAAATTAAAATTAAAAGATTCTGCAGAACCTCATTTGTTATTGTTTACGGACGTTGAATGTTGACGGACGATCGAAACAAAGCACGCAGCGCAAGATGTGAAGATCGGAAGAAACTTGTGTCAGATATCTTCAAACCTCAAAGTTTGGTTACAAATGTAACCGATTCTGCTGCTACAAGCAATGATCCAATTATTGTAAGTGACGGTCAGTTTCATGGATTTCTGTCGGAGAATTGTTTATTAAAAACGTAACTTTTCATATGCAGAGGAAAAATTCTAGCTTTAGAAAACAAAATATCTTATCTCGAAAAAGAATTATCAACATTTAAAAAGGTTGGTGAAAAATTTAACAGGTTTTCAAAAAGCCAACATGAAATGCTTCTTAATGTCGCATGTAAGACCTGGGAAAATGATAATATTACTAAATCTGTTATAATACGTGCACCATCGAAAAAGTGCTTTGATTATTTGATTATTTCAGAAGAGTTTTGTGTTATCTTCTCCCAAGTCCATGCACTTTGTACAGACGCCTTAGTGCGATAACATGTCCACCGGGCTTATTAAATATCAGTTTGGAACTAATGACACACCAGACACAACAAAATCTAATTGCAAATCATTTTGTCAATTAGCTTATGTCCCTTCTGTATGTTAAACGCATGGGTTCAGCTTGTGTTCGTATGTGTTATCCATCCTATCCTCTTGCTCTCTTGACTGCGGCTGACGTCATACGAGCGAGACTCCAGACGAAAATATGCGCGTGGCACCTACCTTGTTTCTTTAGCTTCCTTGGTTTTCACCATATCGCTTGAATTGTGCGTGGGCGGAGCAAGGGTGCAAATTATATGACAGTTGAAGGATTCAGAAAGGATTTCCTGCTGTGGCCACACACACACATACGGAGAGAGAAATTGAGGAGAGAGAGAGAGAGAGAGAGAGAGAGAGAGAGAGAGAGAATGCTCACTGCTCGTTCGATACTTCGCTGTATAGTTGCAACCTGGGCATTTATTTAACTAAATCACCTTTATACTTATTTTTTTTTAATAAGAAAGAAAATTATTAAATATATTTTCTTCTGGTTGTAGATAGTCCCTAATTTCCTACATTTAAGAAACGCGACTGACTATACCACATAGATAGTAAATTCAAACACATTGGCTGCTGGAGGAAGTTGAATGCTTGCACAGCCCGTTTCATCTTATTCAATAGGTTCTCTAAATAGAATTTAAATCAGGGAAATGTGTTGGCCAATGATATAATATGAACCCACTGTCATGCTTCTATAACCACTCTGTGATAGAACTGCTCACTCTAATAAAGACGATACTTAGTGTATTAACAGAAATTATTAAGCAACATTTAACTGTGTATTAAATATTTAAAAGGGCTGTAACCAGTTGCGACGTAAGACAATCAGGGGTCCGTTGCAAGTGAATTTGATTGAGGCCCGTTCGCAAACACAATCGTGAGCGCACACTGATACTGTTGGACATAATATCTTGTTTTCTGTATTCCGAATCACGCGGGAGAACTGGGGGTCCCACGGGGGCTCACTTGCCAAGACAGAAATCGCTCATTCACCGTAACCTATACATGAAAATGGTTATTCAGATTGTGCAGAGTCATGCTTATCAGTCATTACAGTCAAGCGCACAAGTAAGAGTCGTAAAACGGCATAGCTATTGCGCAAGAATGTTCTAATAGAGGATATGCTATTTTGACAAGAACGTTAAGCCAAACATCACCCGTTAGTCCCGCCCAGTTAGCCCACTTACCCCAATCAAAAACATTGTTTTCGGCTAACAAGGATTGCAACAAGCTCTCTAGTTGTTCGCTAACCAATCAGGTACGTCGCCTTGGTTGATGCTCAGCTGTTTTGGGGCTTAATTCTTTCTCTGCGTATGAGATGACTGCAAGCAAATCTTCTATTTTTTTTTATTTAGGACCCTCCTGCCACCCCTACCTCTTTGCTCTCTTAGCACAGCTTTGTTTCGAGCGCCTGTGCGGCGCTACGAATCTAAAAGGAATTATCCACAAAGCTGGGGTAGGCCATCCCCCAAGTGGTCTCCCTGTCTTGACCCCTTCTCGGCGTCGAGGCACGGAGTCCATAGGAGCTGAAATTGCAAAGATTTAAACTGGTATCCAAAATAAAGATAAAGAAAGAGAAGAGTATAGGAGGACTGGGGGGGATATTTCTGTAGCCCAGTTCCCGATGGATAAACCTGGGCCCTATTTCCGCGAGTTAGGGGGAAAGTCGCTATTTATTTTTTCTACTAATAATGCATACAATATTTTACATATACAAGTGACTTGAGTCCACAGTTATTTATTTATTTATGTCTGTTTGTGACATTGCTATTTTACTTTTAATTTTTTGTTATTTATTTTTTTATTTGTGCGTTTCTCTGATTTGATTTATAACAATTTTAGATTTATCTAATTTTTTCTTCACTTTCGTTCATTCATACTTTACTATTTATTATCTTTATTCTTAGTTTTTATCTCCTATTTTGTATCTATTCTCTTGTTGAGCTTAGAAAGTTCCTACTTTACGTTATTATGTCTATTTCAAATTCTAATCTTTCCCTTTAACTAATCTATACTATTTGTAACTTCCTTTATCTCGCTGATCTATATGTCTCCTAGTATTATTAACTGAATGTTTTATAGAAAACAACAAAAAATTTACACATTCATTCCTCCATTCATACTCCCATTCATCCTGTGCGTGGCTCCAAGTCGGTCGAGTTGATTCAGGTCCCCGGGCAGCGGGATTTGTCATTCAGATCCATGGATAGGGGCTGGTTCCGGGAACTCCTCCTCTTCTCTCTTCCAGACTCGCCGCGTCCATCACCTCTCATCACACGCATTTTCTCACTTTCACTCGCGCACTCGCAAACATTGTATTTCTTCCGCTGTTTTTAAATTCTTGCCATCCAGAGTTGGAGCGCAGTGCTGACTACAAGTTTGGGGGCGATCAAACAGTTTTATTTTCTATCACACATACAGCACAGTGAGCGCTCTGTTATTGTTAGTTTTTGGAATTTCTGTATCCTAGAAAATGGGTACGCGATTGCCATGACTGTGGAGAAGATCTAAGATCCACAAGCTCGCATTGCATCGTTCAACCATCACTGTAGACTGAATAATTACTCTTATACTCACACCCGCCATGCATGCATAATTCCCGATTCATCATCGACAAATACACAAGCGACCCAACGAACGAACGAGCGGACGAACACATGGTTACACGAACACAAGGAATATAGTCTATATACATTTGCTTGAGTTTGTTGCTCAATACTTTAATTCGTAGAATTATTTATTGTTGGTTTTATTGTCTATTAATATATCTCATTTTACATATATGCGAAATTTTTACCGCGAGTAGATCCTCGTTTCATCATTTTCCATTATGTTTTGTACTGTTGTGTCTTGTAATTCCAATCTTAAATCAACTATTTGTTGTATAATTGTTCCTTCGTTATTTACTTGGTTTTCCGGGCACTCGAGGACGACATGTTCCGGGGTCGACTCATGGCCGCACGCACATATCGGGGCGTCAACTCGTTCTAATTCGTATAATTTGCTTCGGTATGGTCCATGACCACTCAAAAAATGTACAGCGTCTCTGCTCGGGTTCCATTCTCTCCATTGCAGTCTGTTGTGTATATTTTCTATTATTCCATATAATCTTCTAGGTTTTCTACTTCTTTCTCAGAAGTCTTTCCATTTAGATATATTAATTTCTTCTATTTCCTCACAAGGTTCTTAGGCAAGGTTCCTAAGATTTCCGTAGCTCTTATTATTTTATTTTTGTCATTCAATACAAAACAGCAGACTATTATTATGCTCAATATTTTCCTAATATTATGTTCAATGCCACCCCATGTGTTGTTCGATATGCGCCGGACATTGTTATTAATACAGATCTTTGCGCGCTATCCAGTTTATCTGCTAACCTCTTCTATTCTGTCAACATGTGCGCCCACACACTAGATCAGTATGAGCCAACTGAGTTGATAATTTGGTTATGGTAGAATTTGATATGTTTTATAGGCAGTCCGAATCTTGTTGTAGCTATTGTAGTTATTTTATTGCCAAGTTTGATTATTTGATTTCTCGTAGCTTCTATATGCTCAATAAAGGTTAATTTTTCATCTAGGATGATCCCTAGATATTTAAATGTTTCAACTCTTTTTAAGTTTTGATTGTTAAATTTTATTATAGTGTTTCCTTCTAGTTTAATTTTAACTATCATGTACTGAGTTTTTTCAGCAGAGACCGTCAGTTTGTTAGTTTCGCGTCATTCATGAACTGTCCTTTAAACTTTCATTGCTTCCATTTCACGTCTGGAGTCTGCCTCCACTAATACCGCAATGTCGTCGGCATAAGCGATGATTGACTTTGCTTTATCCATTTCGTTGATCTTCTTTATGCAGGGATCGATGCAAATGTCCCAAAACACTGGGCCACAATCCCTGCGGACATCCCTTATTCGGTCTTCGGGTCGTCTTTTCTTCTGGGACAAGCAGGCTGACTGTTCTGTTCGTACAGTAGTCCCCGAGTGCCCTTATTATGTAATTTGGTATTTCGCTATTCTTTAGGTTTACAAATAAAGCCGACCACCACAGGTTGTCGAAGCCTCCTCTGATGTCAACGAAAATCGCCAAAACATATTTGCCATCCACCCCCTTCACGTTATCGCAGAACTTATTCAGAGCATCCTCGGTTGGCCTTCCTTTCCTAAATCCAAATTGCGTCTGATCTTCCTCAATTCCCTTCCTAGCTGCCTATAAGCAATTTACAATTATCTTATCAAAGATCTTATCAATGACGTTTAGAAGGCAGATGGGTCTATAGGATCTTGAACTAGACTTCAGTTTCTCTCTACTTTTCAAAAAGATTATTAGGTTGTCTTCCTTCCATTTTTCCGGGAATCTTCCCTGCCTCAAGCATTGGGTGAGGAGCCTTGCCAGGATCCATAAGTCCTTAGTCGTCTTGAGAATCTCTGACTTAATACCATCTGGGCCGGAGCTTTTTTATTTTTTAGAGATTTAATTACGATAAATTTCAGAATTTTTCACTGTGATTTCCTCCTCATTATCATTTCCTTCTGTTACTGTTGGGTCTAATATTTCCTTCATTCTCGCCCTCATTCTTTGCTGTTCTTCCGTTTCTTCTTCCTTATCCTTTGGTATAAGTTCTTCCATTAGTAGTTTTGCTGATTCCTTCCACGTTCTGATGTAGTTTCCATCCGTTTTCTTTAATGTTGCTATAATTGTGGGTCTTGTCTTCTCCATACAAAGCTTGTATGGAGAGCTCCACGCGTCCATTTTTAGGTTGTCTTCTACAAATGTATCCCAAGATTCCTTTTTTCGGATGCTTATTTTTTCCTTATACTCGTTCTTGACCGTTCTAAATTGTTCCAGTTTTCTGTCTCTAAGCTCCGGGTCTTGTGCCAATTGGTAGCTCTTCCTTTCTGCCCTGACAATTCAACTAATCCATTCCAACTTCCGACGCCAGAAAGGAGCCGTAGTATTTGTTTTAATCTTCCCCTGCAGTGGACAAGAAGCCCTAACTGCTTGCCTGACTGATCCCTCCAAAGCTGCAGCTACTAGGTCCACATCAGTTCGGACTTCTATCTCAGGAGAAGCCAAATGTGTCTGAAACTTATCCCAACTCATTCGTTTGATGTTATATTTGAAGGAGTCCTCTTCCTCAGCAACACGCTGCGCTGCATTGTTCGCCGCGCCAATTTCGAAAATAATTGCGCTATGGTCGCCTGTGGTCCGGCTATCCAGGACTTGCCAATTATCTTTCTATTATAAAGATTTTGCGTTGTTAATGTTAGGTCTATGTTTGTCTCCGCTCCTGCCCTGTTACAATATGTTGGGGATTGTCCCTTCTTATTTACTACAATCAGGTTATTTGCAAATATTAATTCTTCGAGTTCTTCTCCTCTTCGTCTATCCCTATCATTTCTAACGTTGCTAAACCACAGGGGCGACTTTGCATTTGCGTCCATAGCTATAATTATTTTTTGTTCTGATAGGTATTTATTATTTATTCTAATTTATCTATAAACTGTGTGATCTCAAATCTATATTGACAGTATAAGCTTATTATTATAAATTTTCCAAATTGGGTTAATAGTTCTGCATATGCAGTGAATTCATCTGTTGGTTGAGTAATTTCTAATATTTGAAAAATTCTGTTTAGATTTATTATAGCTGCTTTCAGTGCTTCATCTCCCATCACTATCTGAGCTGTAGTAGGTATGTTTATTAGCCTTCTATTCAGAATATATGGTTCCTGGATGCAGATTATATCAGTTTGCAGTTCCTCAGCCAGTCTTCTTACCTCCGCTCCAACAGTGCGGGAATGTTGGGAATTTATTTGCAGCACAGAGCAGCGCTCAGGTCCCATGCTATGGTGGGTATTTAGTGTACACATAGCAGTGGGGTCAGGACGGAATCAGCAGCACCCTGCCATGCGCCTTAACAAAGTCGCTGTACAGCTCGTTAAGATTGAAGTCTTCTTCCCTGCGGGCGAAGACTTCGTCTACTAAATCCACAAGTTATCCCGGCTCTGTTGGTAAATTATGTTTCTTTAGAGAAATGCGATCAACTGCATCTGGTATTAGAAACGTTATCCGGTCTCCATTTGGATGAATCTTGCGCACAATGTGTCTTAAGGCGACGGTCAGTACCTGCGGATCCTCTAAAATTGCCAATAAATATCTGTTTTCTTCTTTCGAATATGTCCACTTTATCTTTTTCTGTTGATCTCTGGTTTCACTCGCGTCTCCCTGCTCGCAGCCCTCTTCAGTTGGTGTTTTATTGTCATCTTTTTCTTCTAGTAGTTCTTGAGTTCCGCCTCCAGCTACTAAAGTTCTAGCTTGTTCTTCAACTTACTCATTATATAGAGTTCTATTATTCGAGTCAAATCTCTCACCGAATCTTTAACTTAATTTAGAAAGCCAATTATTTCATCTTTTTCTTTTTATAGTTTCCGTACTTACATTAGCTCTCTTAGTTATTTTATTTGATGATTGAGGTGTGTCTGTTCCTTTTATCTCATTTCTTTCCTTTCTAAATTTTATTAGTCTTGATCGACCTCTCTTTAATTGTGAGGATTATTTTAGTTTCTTGTTTTCCTCATCCGGCATGGTGTCTTCTATCTGCTCCTCCGTCTCAATTTCAGAATCGGACAGGTTGATTACTAGTTTGTTTATTTCTGTTATTTCTTCCTCCATATTATTTAATTTCTCCTTTTTATGTTTTCGTGGATCGTAGAATATACTAAAATTGCTTACAGTACTATTTAATATTTTCATAAACAGTTTTTTTTAAATTCAGACACATCTTAAAGATTATTTTATTATTATCATATTTGCTATATTCATTGAATTTTGCCAGGCCTTCATCAAGTTCATGTCTCCACAATCCCATTCCCACTGCAGGCATAATATTTCGATTTGTTTTGTTTACCTTAATTTTCTGCAAATACTCTAAGGTGTCCTCTAGGTCCATTAAAATTCCTCTTTTGTCGACTCAATGTGAATAATACTACAGAAAATTATTTTCAGTGTAGTATAATTTGATCTTCCTGCCATTACTCTTATTTATTTGTAAATAATTAAGTTCTTCTAAGTCAAATGTGTTGTGCGAATTTACGACCGATCGTGCGAACCCTCCTGGAAAATTGCCGGTTATGCATTTATAAAATGTAGTATGATTTGGCCTTGTTCTTCTATATTAAGAGTTCCTTCTGTAATTGTTAAAGCTTTTTCAATATTTTGTGTTTCAAAATGTCCCTCCAGAAAATTCTTGAAATTTTCTTCCTCTTGTCCGTCCATGTCATCTCCTTTCCCCAAATGTTTTCAAATTTACACAGATTGTTTAGTTCTTTATCCATAGCCGGTTTTATTAAATATCCTCGCCAATAAGCTCTTATACGTTGCACATTCCTTGTAGTTCGTCATTTTACAGTCATTTAGCATGAGGCATTTGTTTTCATGACATATCCTTTGTTGTGCTTTCTTTCTTTCGTTGTTGTCTTTACTTCCACAGTTGGAACAGACTTCATGGCCATCTCAATACCTTGTGATATTTTCCAAGTCTCCGCATTTGAAGCATCGTGATACCACAAGGTAGTCCTTAATTCCATGACTTGTATAATTAATCTATATACTTGGTTTCTCCAATAGTGCATTTCTAACCTCTGGGCACAGGGTACGTTCTTTTACCTTTAGGTCCGGTCCGAAACCTAACCTTCGTCTCTCTCAAAGCTTCTTCGGCGAGTCTTTCTTCATCAATGTTTGTATTTATCACCTTCCTTTCTCCATTGTTTGTATTTCTTCATCTTTTAGCTCTGATTCGATATTATAGATGATAAGAAGGGTATTTTTCTTCTTCTCCTCAATTTGGAATTTGTATATCCTCTTTGTCTCTGCCTGTATGATCATGGTATTTTCCCAGTAAAGATTCTAGCGCGGATCTTATCCTTTTCAAGGTTGATAGCTCCAACCCAGCTGGAACTGAGCTGAGCTAAACTTTCATTTTTAGGAGTTCGCCAATCCTTATATTTAACTCTTCTAATCTCCTTCTTAGGTCTGCGTTACTTTTCGTTTCAAATCCAACTTCACTCTGTACTCCGTGTTTTCCCATGTTGCTTCTATGACCGCTCTTTCCTTGTTTTTTATTTCTTCCCTCAAGTTTTTGTTTTCCTCTTCTATTCGCTCCAGTGCTCTCTGCACCTTTGCCATTCTTATCTTTTCCTCAAAATGTTCCTCACTCCTTTCATTTAGTTAACCTATCTCTTTCTCTAATAGTTCAATTATTGCTGTCAGGATGATCTCTCTCTCTTCCAAAATTATCAATACCGACCTTGCTGTCAGTTAGTTCACTCTGCAGCATTTTTAGTTCTGCTTCGTACTTCATTTTAATGACTTATTTTCCTCTGTTCTGTCACTCTTCCTTCCAGTATTACAACCCTGTTGTACCACGCAGAGAGCAGCAGTTCCTCTACCTTCCATATGGGTTCTTTCCCACATCTTGATTTACTCAGTGTTCTTTCAACATATTTCATAGATTTCTCAAACTGTTCCTGGTAATGTACCTACCGGGCTGTCAGTTCCCCGCGGTATCAATCTCCTCTTCTGAATACTCCTGAAGACTTTCTTTTCCATCTTTCGATTTCTTCTTAGCCTCGCCATCCCCATCCGCGGGCGATTCCTGCATTCTTTTCCTCCCCTTTTCTTCTTCCACTTCTTCAGGCATTTGCAGATCCCCTATAGAATCTTTCCTTGATAGGGTCATTTCTATTATCTTTTCCGTAGTTCCCCACGGAGGATCTTTAACCATCTCGCGCAGCTGCACACAAACGAATACGAACTCTCGCAACGTAGCAGTATCCCCGGACCACCACTCCAGGAGCACTGCACCCAGGAGAACATTAAAAAGGTGTGATGGGGATGGCAAATCTTCTATTACAACATCCTTACTATTGCGTCCCGACCAACAACGATGTGTTCCATTAACTAATCTTAGTGTAAAACTCTTGTTTGGCTGTCAGCCTCCGTACCGCAGTGGACTAGCAAGATACACTGGGTAGAAGGAGAAGTGATGGGGCTGCTAAGGTAAGAGACCACGTTCTCTGTGTTCCGTTCCTCTCCAGGAAACAGTAGCCCAAAGAGGTTATCCCTCAAGGAAAAGACCAAGGCATGTGGGCTGCTGTTTCCGAGCCTCCCAAGAGAATCGGTCGCCTGCGGCCCACTGGTTGTGGAAAGGCAGTGTGAGCTACTGGTTCCAGACATCCTAAGAGATATGATCACCCGCGGACCACAGATTGTGGAAAGGTTGTATGAGCTACTGGTTCCAGACCTACAAAAGGATATCGTCGCCTGTGGCCCACTGGTTGTAGGACGTTCAGGAGTGAAGGTTCCGTGCCTCTAAACGAGTGACGGTCATCTACAGTATTTTTAGGAAAGTGGAGAGAACAAGGAAATAATGCCCGCACTGCAATTCAACACTAAATATTAGTTATTAACGAATAATTCACAACATTACTCTCTCAAAAAGGAAAGTTAATTAATAGTAAAAGTTTGATTGAAAATACAAGAAAAGTTACAAAAAGAATTATCGAAATTGTCATACATGCGTGCCATTCCTTGAGCTACTTATTAACCATATAGGTCATATAATAAATGCAATGCTGTAACCGGGCTACTCATTCACCACTGTTATATATGACGACTGATCGTGGCTCCGGACCCTTGGCACGGTACATTTACAAACTTGCAATGAAACAACACGTGTAGATATAAGAATACACGCCATATGTATGTCAGTAGCATGGTACAGTTTGAGTTACGCATCAAGCGATATCATCGGAAAGTCCTCACACACGGTAATCACTCTTACAATCACACTTGGAAACATAATTATTTACGTATGTACAGTGACATATAGTTCAGGCATGTGACAGTTCTTCGTCACTTCGCCATCGACAAAGGTTTTACAGAATCTATATAATATTATTGTTTACTAGGACACGCACACAGACACTACATACGCACACACCAAGCCGCGCACACCTATTTACATACCTACAAGTGAGTATAGCTTCGGGCATGTTGCCTCCTAATAATGTGTCACATCCGGGAATGAGACAAACTTTCTAACCTCGTACTGCGGTTGGTCATCAATCATCCCTAATGTCCGAGCCGTTTGCCGCATCAGGCGGTAAGGAAAAACGAACCATCGCCAACCATTTTTCGCTTGTCTCGGAGGAAGGAGTCCAATTTTACAGTTTTCTTCCGCTTTGTGATCCAGATATTTACAAGAGTCTGAGGCTGACTACTTTAAAGCTGGGCTTGTCGCAGCAGAAATATGGATCGGCGTACAGAAAAAACGTTTTTTTATTGTCCCAAGGGAAGCGTCAATTTTAGGATGTGTGCGGAGAAATACGAGATCTCCTACTTCGACCTTTCTGTCACCACCTCTTGTTTCTGGTTCTGTTCGCTTCCTCCGCTGGTTTTGTAACTGACGTGTCTCACCATGATAAGTTTGTTGTCCCAACTGTCTGACGACTCCGATATTTTAAGGCCTAGTGTTTCTAGCACTGGTGTTGGGTGCTTCTCGTTGAGTTGGATTTGCACTGGTGCATAGCTGAGTTCATCTATCACAGTATAATTTAATAGGAGAACGATTTCATTGACTACCTTACTCCAAGAATTGTGGCTATTTTCACACATCGTCCGCGACATCCTGTTTATTTCTCGACGCATTCGTCCCACCGCGTAAGCTTGCGGATGGTAACGAGTTACATAATTATCTTTACTGATTGCCTTGCGGAATTTCTCCAAGCGGAAGCAGATCGCGCCGGATGGCAGATCTTGCAGTTACATTTCGTACTTTATAGGCTACAAGGTATCTGCTAAAGGCGTCGAGCATAGTGCAGAGGTAAGCGCAGTTTTCAGGAGATTTAGGTAATATTCCAACGAAATCCATAGATACAATATCCCTAAGCCTGGTGGCTTCTACTGATCCCAAACGAAGAGAAGGAGGTTGGGTCTCTGGCTTGCTGAGCTGGCAGGTCACGCAGTCTTTCACATACTGTCGTACGTCGTCATACATGGAGTCCCAGCAGAAGTATTCCATTAAAAGACTGAGTCTTGCCGCACCCAAAGTAACCTCTCTCGTCATGATGGTTTCACAAGACAGTTCGGATTAAGCTAGTTGGGACGACTATCCTCCATTTGTCAAGAAGGTGGAAGTCATGTTTTAAGAGGAGATTCTTCTCAATTTTATAAAATTTCCTGATGTTCCTGGAATTCTCGGAATGATCCCGCAATGTTTTGATGAGGTATTTAATCTTCTGTTCCTCGCGTTGATGTCGAACCCAATCATCCAGGTTGAGGTTAGCTAAGTCTCCAGATATCGTGCTGAACTGGTTTTGTCCGAACGACTTGTAGTGTAGTATGAGTATGAATTCTTGACAAAGCGTCGAGCACAACGTTGACTCCTGGCACGTTATTTATTTGAAGATCCAGATGGTGGAGTTCAAGACACCACCGAAAAAACCGTTTATTCCAAAATTTAATTCTCTTGTAGTGCACCAGGGCTTGATGATCCGTATAGGTGGAGACTTGATCGGCTAGCAGCAAATTCCTCTATTTGCGTACAGCTGGCACGATAGATAACGTTTCGATTTTTGTAATGGTATAACGGCTTTCACATGGTCTGAGAATCATGCCGGTGAACCCTATCGCTACCTCATGACCTTCATATTCCTGTTCGAAAATGGCGGCGGTTGCAGCGGTGGAGGCATCTACCATGATGCTAAAATCTTTATGTACATCAGGATGCTGCAGTAGGAGTACGTTTTTTACAAATCTCCTGCTTGACGTTGACGAAACATTGCTCGTGCTCCTTCGCCCATTTCCACTTGGTCTATCTGAAGTAGGCGGCATTAAGGGGCAGTTTTGCTGGCTTAGTCAAACACAACTCTAGAACACCAATTAAAGACTCCTAGAATCCTCTACAACTCTTTGATTTTGCGAGGTGGCTTCATAGATTCGATCATTCGCACATAACCCGGATCTTTGCTGATACCATTGGGTGTGACGGTTACCCCCAAGAAGGTGACGTTAAGAAGGCGCATTTTCGCAGGTTCAAAGTCATTCCAGTAGTTTTAAATTTCACTAAGACTTCATCCAATAGTTGTAGGTGTTCATAGAGGTCTCGACCAGGGATGAGAATATCATCAATGTAGACGATAAGTTTATCGACAAGTTCGACACCCAGGGCCTTTCGGAGTGCTGCCATTAAACGTGCTACTCCGTTTCGGTAACCATATGTAACTCCGGTGAATCGATACATGCTGCCTTCAAACGAGAACGACAGAGGGTCTCTGCATTCCTCCGAAACTTCCACTTGAAGATACGATTTGACCAGGTCCAAAGAGATACTATACTTGATGAGTCTAAAGCGAGGAAACAGGCCATCTAACCGTTCCATCTTTAGATTCACCAATAGAGTGTGGTAATTCAATTTCGTGAGGTCTAAGCACACCCTCACCTCGTCTGTTCCTCTTTTTGTTCACCACTACCAAAGGGTGATGATGTTTCCGTAGGGAAGGTTCTATAATCAATAGGTCGAGCCAGGTCTTAATTTTTTGTCGGACTTGGTCTCGATAGCAAAGTGGGATGGGGTACGGTCTTTTAACTATTGGATCCTCAGTATCAACTTCAATAGTATACTGGAGACATTGCACTTTCCTGGAATAGTCGAGAACACGCTCCTACGTTTCTTCAGGATAGCTAAAAGCTCGGCTTTGGTGTCTTCATCACCATTTATTTTCGTAGGTATTTCTTCAAAACTACAGGCTCCGTTCTCCCTGCTGCTTCCTGGGGTAACAATTCCTGGTCCCTTGTTGTACATACAACACATTACTTTGTCTAGGGTTGCAGCGTAGTCTCCCTCAGCACAGGTTCTATCTGCAGGTGTCCAATTCTCTAAACTTTTTGCCGATAAGTATCGACTCCAATCCTCAATGGTCTACCTGACCTCCTCTTGTACACAGGTACATCCGCTAGCACGATCGCATTCTATGCGTACGTATCCGGTATGACATTCACACTCATTAGGTTGTCATGTTTCTGATGACGAACTGGCGTGACTATGTACCGAGATGTTAACTTCATTCACCATAGGGAACTCGTCGTCGAGCCCCGGAACCATAGGGACTACGATGCAATGGCCATTGACCTCCATACGTTCTACACCTTCTTTGAAGTTTCACACATTTCAATATTCCCTATTTCAATAGGTAACACGACTTCGCCAATAGCTTTAGCCTTCCGCTTTCCGGAGTAGTCTATTAAGATCACATCTCTTGTTTGTTTCAACTGGGGGCGAGACACTTTACTGGATATCATATTCCATAGCTTCTTGGAGCATAAAGATGCCGTTGCACCGCTGTCAATGAGCTCTCTGGTTTCATGTTTCCGAATTTTCACGGGAACGATACTGGAGGGTACGTTCTTACATTTAACATCTCTGTCGTCTTCAGCTGGCAAATGATCATTATTGGAGATACTCCTAATTTGGTTTCCAATCCTGGATATGGTGGGCGTGTACCTTAATCAGCTTCATTATGGTGGAAGAAGGTGTTTTGCAGGATACTACAGGATCAACTTCGTTTTCGTCATTATCTTACAGAACTTTGGGGATCGTTGGTTCGTTATTTTGGTTATAATGTTCCTCTCTCCGACCCCCGAGAGAGGTGGGTCATCTATTTTTTTGTTGACGGTTGACAATCCGGGGTCTCTTGAGCAACTCCGTTCGTTCCGGTGGACTCTTCAGCTCCCGAATTGTCAGATGCCTGTTTCTTATGTTAAGTTCTATCCTTCGACGGATATCGTTGACTCTTATAGTACTTCTTGTTTTTCTTCCAGTTGGAACCTTTTCCTTTATCGTTATATCGTGTATAATCTTGTTTGTAGGTCTTGCTTCGGGAGGTGTCATTTCTCTGCGATTCAGTCATGGTAGCTTCTTCTTTAACGTCTACCTCATTGACAATCACACCTTTCCCTCGGATCTTCCCATCTGGATAAGATTCTTCACTTTTACTTTTCATGGGCACTTTTTTGAACTCGAAGATGTCGTGAATAAGTTCCAGTTGTTGTATCGATTCTAACATGTCTGGAAAAGGCATGTTCCTGATCGTCACCAGCTGTCTTTGGAATGCAATAGACAAGAGCGGAATCAATTAATTGCAAATCTGAATCTCACTACTCGACGAATCTAGGTCTCGGATTTGACTGAATCTAAACGTTAAAAATTGTTCCACTCCGTCGTCAACCTTAGGATTAAACGGGATGGTCCTTAGCCTCGTCAGCCTAGCATACGTGAATTCGTCAGACTGGTAATGACCTAAGAACAATCGTCGAAACGTCCGGTAAGAGTCAAAGCGATGACTTTTTGACTGATACCATGAAAGAACTGGATTCTTTAGAACAAATGGCAACATTTCCAAAAACCTATCTGGGTTTAGTTCAACCAAGTCGGCTTCCTTTCCAAACTGCATGAGGAATGTTCGTTCTGTCATCTCCCCATGAATCGAAGGATAGCGTGTAAAGAACTTGAGTTCAGAGAGACGAATCCGGGGCGTGGTTCTCTATGGGTATCCCATGTCTCTTCATCTTCGTTGTAGCGCCTGCGACGAACTCTGTTACCCCTTCCTCGTCTGTATAACTCTTTCCGTCTTGGTGGTTTAGCTCCTTCTTTACTGGATACACTGATCCGATCAGAGAACCCACTCTCATCTTTCCTTCTCTCAGTCGTGAGTGGTTGTTGATTTTATTCACGAAGACTCCATTTTCTACCTCTGCGTATGTTGTCCTGGGTAAGCGTAGGCTACCAGTAATCCGACAATCTTCTTCGTACGAGATTAACCGGCTGGATTCGTAATGATGGGCGAGGCCACTGTTCAAGTTCAGTAGTGTTTCTTTAAGTACGGCAGTTTCTTATTCTTGTTGGGAAACTCGTCTTTGAACAGATTCTATCTCATCAAGGCTGACCGATAAAAGGGCATTGGTTTCTTTCCTAGTCTAATTTACTGCTCCTTGGACTTCTTTGGCTACATCTTGTATCTCAGAACGATTCATAGTGGCAAGTGCCTCTACCTCCGTCACTCTGACTTGAGTAGTGAGTTGTTCCGCCTGGATTCTGTCCACGTCCTCACGAACTTCCTTCAAGTTGCCGTCGACAGTCTCCTTCCATTCTCTGACTTGGTCGAAAATTCTTATCATGTCTTCTTTCAGAGTTGCCGTAGATTCTTTACATCTTTTACTGACATCTTCTACTCGTGTCTTGATCTCTGAAAGATTAGCTTTCATCCTTCTTTCTGACTTTTGCATTTCATCGCGCTGCTCATCCAACTGGCAATTGACTCTTTCGTCCAGCTGTTCTATACGTGACTCCAATGCGTCTCGTGTCTCTCATAGCTGGCACGCTATCTTCCCACTCAGATGTTGTGTCACTTCCTCTTTCATCTGTTTACTCTGAAGAGCAGCCTGCACACTCAGTCATTTACTCTGATGGTCGATTTTCTTATTCAGCTGTTTACTCTGATGATCGATCTTCTCATTTATCTGCTTCATTTCCTTCCTACTTTCTGCTAACTGGGAAGCCATCTTCTCATTCAGCTGTTTCGTTTCCTTCCTACTTTCTTCTAATTGGGAAGCTATCTCCTCATTTAGCTATTTACTCTGATGATCCACCTTCTCATTCAGCTGTTTACTAAACCCTTCATTCCTTCAAGCAATTGTTCGAGGATAGACGATGCCACTGGCTCTTCTTTAATCTTCCCTACCGTGCTATCAGGTTTTACCAGGGACCGATCTTCTGCTTTCTCATCATCAACTTCTGTTTCATATAATTCTTACTGAACGCCTACTCGTACTACGGGGGAAATTGACGTAGCCATCCCATAATCTTGCGCTCCCAAAGAATTTTGCGTTTCCTGCGCTTCCGGGATCTTCTTATTTTATTTTCCTTTTACGTACGCTTCTCTCACGGAATGTGTGGGTACCATGGTTTCTTCAGGCTTCAATGCTTCCAGGATTTCTTCTTTCTTCTCTTCTTTCACATTAATATGTCCTTCTTCCATTTCGTTCACTAATGGTTTCGTAAACATATCACCTGAAGTGGCCATCTTAATATTTATATAAGTCCTCTGTGCACTCCACAATAAATAGTCCACTGAATAGGCACTTCTCCAGTCTCTCACTAGATGTCTCTAAGTCTCATAATCTTTATGTAACAGTCCTGTTTGGTTGTCAGCCTCCGCACCGCAGTGGGCAAGCAAGACACACTGGGGAGAAGGAGAAGTGATGGGGCTGCTAAGGTAAGAGACAACGTTCTCTGAGTTCCGTTCCTCTCCAAAAGAAACAGTCACCCAGAGAGGTTATCCCTCAAGGAAGGGACCAAGGTATGTGGGCTACTGTTTCCGAGACTCCGAAGAGAATCGGTCGCCTTCGGCCCACTGGTTGTGGAAAGGCAGTGTGAGCTACTGGTTCCAGACCTCCGAAGAGATATGGTCGGACGCGGACCACAGATTGTGGAAAGGTTGTATCAGCTACTGATTCCAGACCTCCGAAGAGATATGGTAGCCCGCGACCCACTGTGGAACGGTAGTGTCAGCTACTCGTTCCAAACCTCCGAAGAAATATGGTCGCCCGCAGACCACTGGTTGTAGGATGTTAAGGAGTGTAGGTTCTGTGCCTCTAAATGAATAACGGTCGCCTACAGTATTTTTAGGAAAGGGGGGAGAACAAGGGAATAATGCCCGCACTGCAATTCAACACTGCAAGTTCCTCGTGTGAGAAGCGGTCACTTATGTAGTCCCAAGAAGCTGAAGAAATAATGTTCAATAAAAATTACGTGGTTCGTATAGATGCTTGCTTTATTGGGACAAAAGCAAAAAATCTCTACTTTACTATCTAACGGCCAGGTGCCTATCGTTCGGTATATGCAGAAGCCTACATTGAACTTTGATGGCTACTGCTTTTGTCCTTCAAATATTTATACAAAGAAATATTAGTTATTAACGAATAATTCACAACATTACTCTCTCAAAAAGGATAGTTAATTAATAGTAAAAATTTCTTTAAAATATACAAGGAAAGTTACAAAAAGAATTATCGAAATTGTCATACCTGCGCGCCATCACTTGGGCTACTTATTAAACATACAGTACATATAGTAAATGCAGTGCTGTAACCGGGCTACTCATTCAGCACTGTTATATTAGCAAGCGATTATTCACTTGTGTCGGCGACCCGCAGGGGTCCTTTAGCTGGTGGGGCCCGGGCTGATGGCACCGCTACGCCCCGTTACGCCGCCACTGGTTCTGATTATAACATTGTCAGAGCCGAAAAACTGAATAAAGAACAAAAGTCATTAACACAAGTCTAATAAAATGTTTGTAGTCATACTGACTATATAGCGTAAAAGGCTATGTTATATATGAAAAAAGGAAACTCTCAGTACACCAATAGTGGACTATAGCCCCGCTGTTGTACAATTAAACGACGCTATGGTTTAGCATAATTCAATTATAACAAACAAGATGAAACATTGCAGAATTGTAGAAGTATATGTGCTCTATTCACTGTCATAGAAAATGGTTCTACAAAAACTTTTGTGTCACCAATTATTTGTAAAAGTAATTTTTAATATAGTATGTCAGCTTATTAAGAAATTGGATTGTTCATAAGACAATGAACACACTATTTAACTCTCAGTGGACTTTAATAAAAATGTATAGAGTAAATCACTGTAGGCACAAACGTTAGTACGAATAATAATGTCGTGCAAATATATGTTTATGACTGAATAAATATTATTTCTTAATTTTCAGAACGAACCAGATGCATTAAAGCCTTGGTTGTGCTTGAACCTCCTAAAAGGGCTGTGCTTAGCAATAGCAATGTTATTCTGCTATATAAAAGCTGCGTCTTGTTCTGTTTTCATCGTTCGAGACCTCGAGAAGCACGGCCTCATTTGCTCTTGGCTCATAGGTAAGACAATCATTCTATAATGTATTTTATAGACAATTGGTTTTTAGTAGAGACTGCTAACCAAATAATAATGACTTCTCTACCCACTAAATTTGTTATAGCGCAACTTCTCTCGAATTGAGCGGAATATTTCATGTTTCGATACACGAAAGAGGGATTTAAAAGATAATTTTCTTCGCAAATAAGAGGAAAAATTTCCGTTCGAAGAAAGATGTGATCTATGGTAACTCTTTTTGATGAGAATGTTATATTTCCTTCACATGAATTTCCAAACAGAGACCATCAGAATCGAAAAGAAAAAATACTTGACCTTGATGTGAATTGAACCCGGGCTGACCGGCCAGCAATCAAACGGTCTGTCACCTACGCTAGCCGGGAAAGTGTGAGCCAGTGCCTTCATTAAATTTGAATTTAATTTTTAAGTGCTTGAGGCAACTTTTGCCTCAGGCTGGATGGATGATGAATTGATGGAATGAAACAAGTGGAAGGAAACGGGAGAACCCCGAGAATACACAAGCACACGGTGTTTGTCCACCACAAAGCCCACATGGCATGACCCCAAGCACCAGAGGTGAGCGCTCTGTCATTGAGCCACTGTGGCTCCATCCAACAAATCTTTATTGTCTCGTCAGGTACTTGA
>JAGDQP010019165.1:9259-35299 GCA_022664845.1 Lepisma saccharinum
ATAATAATAATAATAATAATAATAATAATAATAATAATAATAATAATTTGAGAGGGAATGCGAATATTATGGTAACTGTTTTGGTCAAAGTGTTGAGAAACTAATTGTGAAAAGAGCATTGAATTATATGTTTTTACGAACTGTGAATACTCCTTTTTCGCGATAGATTGCTTCCGAGATTAAAGAAAACGAGGAGAAAGAATAGACGCACCACGCAAATGACAACGAACTAAAAATGGATATAAAGTAGTGGAATGGCTAGGGTTGCCTTTGGATTTCTTTGTTAAATATAAACTTTTGGTAGAAACGCAAGAAGTCTATTATTATCTGGTTCGGGTTAACCAGGGGTTCCGTGGTGATTTTGAGTTTGGTGTGTATAGAGTCCAAATTGGAATGGTGCAACTAGAGTTTAGCTCGGTTTCTATCGATTTTGACAATAAAAATTAAAATTGGGGGCCAGTATCTCAAAAGACTCCGAAGTTTCCTTCCGGACTCCAACAATTTCAGAATCGATTCTTTCTATATCAGCTTTCATTTGATTTTATCGAGAACGAATATCCTTAACACCTGCATGAACACTACTGATTTTATACGTTATAAATTGGATAATATTCAACCGAGCTTTCAAATCAGCTTGTAACTGCGTTTTTGCATTACTTATTTTCTCATCAATAATAGTTCAATACTCTCTATTCCGCCAACTCATTTCATTTCGGATAGAAAACGTGTTGAGTCCATCAATCGCAGGGATTCTGCCATGATTTTTAGTTACATCAGTAGCACACATACGTGTTTCCAACGTTGATTTTAGGTTCATTTCGTTGATTAACTATTACCGGTTGAAAAAAACATACGTTTAGTTTTAAACTATATTTGAACAAAGATGTCATTGCGTTGATAAGGCGTTAATGCAACATGTATTCAATATATTATTTTCAAATATGGTATAGATTTTGTTTAATATGTTTCTCTCTAATGTTATGTAATAAATATAATTAAAAAACTAAGTGAATGACACAATCTAATTATTATGTTCTCATGTGCACGTTGAAAACGGATTGAATTTTAAACTGTAATTGAACAAACATTTAATTTCGTTAATAGGGCGTTAATGTCAAGTGTTTGCAACTATTACGCACATTTCGCTTCATATGCGTTCTTCTAAGGCGACATATTACACTTATTGAGAAATACAAATTTAATAGTGCAGCCATGGTCAAGGTGTTAAATAAAAAAAATGCGCACAATAAAGAAAGTTTTAAAGTATATTTTTTCTCATTTTCACATGATGGTGAACGATGCGTAGTAACTGCATTCTAGACTGCGTGTTAATAATACAGATACCGTAATAAGCAGTTGACTCTCAATGTGGATCCATGGATTAGGGGATAAGTCGACGAGGTACTAACGGGAAGTGCAGAACGTTCCTGTGTTCGAACCCTACAGCAGCCGCTGGGATTATTTACTGTTCGAAAATTAACACAGTATGTCATGATGAAAGCAACGGATAGAATGAAACTAAATGTGTAGATACCAAAAGACCGCGTTCATGATCTGTTTTGGCCAATTAAACCAGCTTCTTCTCAAGCATTATTCAACGTCGAATAAACCGTTGAACAAACATACATTTCCGTATATTTACAACCTTAACATAACGTTTCGGTACTCACGTTTAATCAACGCATTTTCAACATTTGTGTGCTACTAATGTATGGGGTAAAGTAAAATCGAAACAAAGTTAGGAGGAGGAAGTACAATTTTTTAGCACTTAAACAGATTCTTAACAGTAAATATTTTAAAGGGGGGGCTTTTTGTCTGGCAAAATCCCTGATCAGGGCTTCTTAGCTGGCGGGCCTAAGAACACATAGCGTCGAAGTTCTAGGATCTTGAGTGTTTGTATGTACTTAAGCGAACAGAAATGCGTAAATAAGCGTAAAATTTGTTTATATTTAGTGCAATAACGAAGAGAGTAATATCATTTTTTTAATAATAAATATTCATTATCATGAACGAACAATTGTAGTCTATGTTGTACCGAGCGACCGTAGCTCAGCTAGTAGAGTGTCGGTTAAGCCATCGGAAGGTCCTGTGAAAGATCTAAGCGGCCGCTCATTCGTACTTTTCCTGGATTCTCCCCTCAGTCACACCAAATGCCGGAATGGTGCTTACAAACTAGATCCCGACCGACTACCTTCCAAGAACATCTCCCCAGGGTATAATGCCCACGTTAATAAAGATCAGTGGGGGCTTCATAGTCTAGTTGTTAGAGCGTTGGACTCATGTCCGCGTAGTCCCGTGTTCAATTCCCGTCTATAGTCCCACTTATCGGCATCCATCCAGTGTCGTAAGGCAATCTGAGAAGTCACGTGAATAAAGGCGTGACGGCCACTCTGTCTAGAAAGTCCCTAATACGCCTGTTCGTGGCCAGCTGGCGCGCAATGCTGACCACTGCCGTCAGTCAGGTGGACGCAGTTCCACCAAACACATACAGATGGCATTGGGGCAGGCTCAGGAGCTTTCGGTCTGTAACACCCATGATTATTATTAATAAAGGTCAGTATTGCAATTGATTGAGTTCATCAGAATGTACTGTCACTCTCTTATCCTACGGATATTGACGCTAGCGGTGACAGAATAATAACAAAGAAGATTATTGGGATTTTAGTCATTATAATCTGTTTACTTATGACTTTTAGGCATCTCTGACTTTGCCCGGGATAGAGACGTGGGAGAACTGGAAGCTAGCCGCCAAGGATTCGCCTGGTGAAACTGAGAGAAAGCTTGGAAAAACTTAGTGAGGGTGATCGGCCGCGGGGTTGGAATCCGCGTACCTACATACGGGTCAACTGATTTGGTGTGAGTGTATTACTGTTTATATAGATTTTGTTCCGATGATGTTCTGAACCTAAAATCGATAAATCAATTCAGTTCGTGACCTGATGAAATCCCTAAGGAGAACATGTAGCTTTTGTGATGCTTGGGCCTCTTTCGTAAGATAGAGGCCATTCCTCAGATGGAATTAAAATCTCAGACCAACCATCCCGTTCCGATTTACTCTTTATATTACATGCTACCAAACGAATAGAAGAATAGCGCCGTAATCAAAGCAATATCTTCCTCCCTGCCTACTGAGTATAGAGGGAATAAAATATTTATTATATGCTCTGGGAACGTACGTTCCAGATTTTGGGACCTATATTATTTCAGGGAATGACACAGCCATAATTTACAAAGAATTTATTGATTTGTTATTAACTTGCGAAACGAGCTTCTAAGGACTGAAAGTCGTTTTTGGTTACGTAGGTTCCGAAACACACCGTTCAATATATTCTAGCATGAATTGAACCCGTGACCACGAGCAAAGAAAGCGAGCGTGATAACATCTTGGCTCTGAGTTCTCATTGTCTTTGTGTTAAGGAGATTACACCGCTTCGGAAGTGAATATTATTTCCTCATTCTGTAATTTTTATGTATTATTCTTTGTTAAATTGAATTAATTTAATTTATGGCATTCAGGCATCTAAGACTCAGGTTGGGGAAGGGGAGGGGATATATCACAGGAATATATTAGCTCGAAGGTACCAACCCGGCATCTGACTGAGGAAAAACCCTCGACGGACCTCAGTCAGTATGGTCGGCCACTGGGATTGAACCTACGACCTCCCGAATGCTAAGCCAATGCTCTACCACCGAGCTACGACAGCTCTTTTGTGATTACAGTTTTCGTTTTCTCTCTTCAATTGGTGTGATTCGAACTCGTCATATTTCGGTTACTAGTACGGCATGCTAACCTCTGGGTACATGGTATAATTACCTTAAAAAGAACAACAATGGACAATGTGCGACACAATGTACATTAGATATAGACTTTTCACTACCCTTCCAAGACCGATGAGACCAATATCTGATATTCGTTGCGTCATGAATCTTCCATTAAAATACGAAAATATTATCTTGTGCATTCCTTTCTTTAATAGAAAATCAACTAACAGGTATCTCGTCCTACCCTTCCACTTTCTTTCATAAAGGCCTTATAATAAGTGTTCGAATCATAGTTTGCATTGGTAACACTACTTCCGACAACGATTTGGTCCTGTAAACACGAATGTTTTGGTGATACTAGGATCATCGCAACAAATGCATTCCTAGCTGCAACAGTCTTTACTTCTTTTTACTATTAAAAAAACACACACACACAGACTTCCTTTCTTACAGGTATTAAATTAACGCTTTACACCTTAATCATTCGTTTGTCTCGAACCTTTTTAAAACGAGTTCTAGAAATGCCAGATTGCCTTTTTTCGTGTATGGAAGCCCACTTCTCCAAATCATCCTACAAATGATACTAACGGCTAGAGCACTGTTAGTGCCGCACAAACAGACGTTAGTGCTTATGCATACTTATGCTGAACACGATCTAATAGCCGTTGAAATAAATTGTACTTGATTGGTTCTGTTAGATTTATGCCATCGCACAGTGCGTCCGATTCCAAAAGAGCTGGCCAAAAGCAAAAAATGCAAGTGATCCCAAAATCTGTACTCGTTTTTGTGTGTGTGTGTGTGTGTGTGTGTCGCTGTTTACGAATCTGAAGTCAGAATTTCAACATGTAACCCACTTCATCCCCTATTGACAATCCTTATTTGTGAAACAGCCTGTATATCATGCTACAATCAAGATGAACATCATGTCCATGGTTTTTTGAGTCACTGATTACGAATTTGAAGTCAGAGTTCCAAATTTAAACCCTTAACAACATTTTAACGTTTTAGCGTATACTTAAATGATATTTTTTTAAAATTAAGTATGATGTTCTTTTAATAAATGATTGCTGATAGGATTTTGAGCGGCCATTTTGAATCCAAAATGGCGACTTTTCAGCATATTGTAATATTTACATTAATTACTCTTGGTGATACACCTCTTTGACAAATTTCGTTTCTCTAGCTTCAAAGGTGTGGAAAATGGATTTCTAGTTTCGTCATTTTGGATCTAAGGTGTCTTTCGAAACATTTTCTTGTTTCGTTTTGTAATATTTTCTTAACTTTCTAGTGATCATGTACGTTCATATCTAATTTTGTGTTTCTAGTTCCAGCTTCTAGCGACTTCAAACTAAACTAGATCTTTTACAACATTCATGCTAGAAAAGCTGACAGACTAATTTATAGATGCTCTTTTATTGTGGAACAATGTTTTGGGTTTCTTAAAAGAAACGTTCAACAGATTTTACATTCTTCCCTACATTCTATATTATGGTATTGTAAAATGTAACCTTATTGCTTCTTCAAGTAGGCTCCGCCCCCGGTTGCACATTGCACACAAATCCGAAATTGGCCTTTTTATGTTTGTGTTTCAGTTGTCATAGGCTATATTGTGTTCGTAGAAAGCTGATATCAATTAGTACACTTTCTAATAGAATTTGTGTAATCTTTAATTACTGCATGTAGTGTTAAACATTTATTCTGCTTGTTGTAACCTGTAATTTAATTATTTGATGAATAGAGAGCCAGCCAAAATTTACTGAAAAATGTAACGCATTACCGTTAACGTTACTTCTTCAAAATAGTAACTGTTATTTTACTTCGATAGTAGCGTAACGCCCGCATAGCACCTCGTACTATCGGACTCAGTATTAAGAATTTTATTCATGAAAGACAGACTGCTTCACTAGAATCTTATATAAAGGAACATTGACATTATAATTTTCATAAACTTGAAACAATAACAAGTTACATAAAGCAGGAATTCATATAACAAGTAAACAGGACAATATAAAACTGTGATTTAAACATATGCTATGTAACGATTACAGCAATGACTTTTCCGGGTAGCCCGCAGGAAAAAGAGCAAGGTATCTGAATTCCATAGGCCATCGTGTCTCGCTGACCAATGGAATTCCAGAGAGTACCTCTGCACCCAAAATTTGGGAAACAAAGCGTAAAGAGAAATTTTGGTACTCCTAAAGAACAATTCTTGAATCACTTGCGATACAGCAACATCGATCAGTACCTAGTGCATTTACAACCAACGTAGAAGTTTCCTGTGGGCTATTTAGTAAGTCGGATACACGCTGTAAAAATGTATTTCAGAACTTGAGACTTAAGCCTTTTCTCTCAAAATCCTCTCGCTTATTATTTACTATAGCTACATCCTATCTTTAAACCTCATTATAAAACAAGCACGGATCAGGATCCGTTGCGGTAGGGTACTGCTAACCCGTTACGTTTCTTGTGATTACTGAGGAAAGATTGAAAAACGTATTTTTAATAGAAAAGAAAGCAAATAATTTTAGGCATGGCCACGAACGACCCTTTGGAGAGTCCTGGGCGTGAGCACGACCCTCCAGATCTACTTGTTCTCTCCAGACTTTGTGCAACCATTAACAAAATAGTCTTAGGCAAAAACCGAGGAAACCCCTGGAACACTTCATTAGCATAGTCGACGACATGACTAAAACCCACATGATGTCCCTCTTCAGAAACAAGTTTCTAGGCTGGGTTGAAGACATCGGATAGTTTAATATGTTTAAAAAAATGTTCGTAGTGGTAATCATAAAATTATTATTGCTTTTGCACTTTAATGCTTTTGAATTGGTTGATTTCACTTGATTTAGGTCTTTAAGCATTTAGGGCTAGGCAAACAATTTGAAAGGTCTATATACGAAGGTACCATCCCGATATTTACATAGTCAGACAGGAAAAACCGTCAACAGTTCCGCACATGGGAAAAATATTAATAGAAAATTGATCAGAATACGAAATAGTTTCAAACCTAGCTTTCGATTCCCCAAGGAAAAAACAATTACCTTCTCAGCTCCCAAAACATGGTTAAGCGGGTGGGTCAACTTTAAAATTTATAATTGTAATCTCTTTCAAAATGTTACAAGCTATTATCTCCGAAATTATGCATCTAGCTAAGAACACGTTTACGAAAAACTTTTAGTGCTTTCTAAGGTAATGTTCAACTCTGTAAAATTCAAATACTCCCCGCTCTCATGTTTGGGGCGTTTTGGAGATGTGGGCTTGTTGGCATCAAATTAGCAAACCCAATCAACGACTATTAATTTTAATGGGCTTTCCACGGTGTTCAGCTTAGGTATGGATAAGCACTAACGTCAATTCGTAAGGCGATAACAAGCACTAATGCTGCTCTAGCCGTTAAGCTCATTTTTGGTGCAATTTGGGGATGTAGGCATGCTGGTATGAAATTAGCAGGCCCCAAAAACGACATTTAATTTTTATACTGCTTTTGGCAATAACGAGCACTAATGCTGCTCTAACCGTTAATGGCATTTTTGGAGCGATTTGAAGATGTAGGCCTGCTGGTATGAAATTATCAGCCCCCCAAAACGGCATTTTATTTCTATACTGCTTTTGGCACTAACGAGCACTAATGCTGCTATAAACTTTAAGGTTATTTTTTTAACTATTCTGGTATGTGGGTCTGTTGGCATGAAAATATCAAGCCCATAGTGGTTTTGTAAACATTAGGCATTATCTTTGGAGCACTAACGTCAATTTTCGCAGGCCCAATCAACCAAAAATTAATTTTAGCGGGTTTAGACGGTGTTTAGCTTAAGTATCCGTAAGCACTAACGTCAATTTTTACGGCACTAACAAGCAATAACGCTGCTCTAGCAGTTTAGCTCATATTTGGGGAGATTCTGGGATGTGAACCTGTCGGCGTGAAGTTAGCAGGCACATAGTGGCTTTGTAAAAATTAAGCATTATCTTTGAAGTAGTAACGTCAAGTTTGCGGCACTAACGAGCACTAACGCTGCTCTAGCCGTTAATCCCATTTTCGGAGCGATTTGAAGATGTAGGCCTTCTGGTATGAAATTATCAGCCCCCCCCAAAAAACGGCATTTTATTTCTATACTGCTTTTGGCACTAACGAGCAGTAATGCTGCTTTAAACTTTAAGGTTATTTTTTAACTATTCTGGTATGTGGGCCTGTTGGCATGAAAATATCAAGCCCATAGTGGTTTTGTAAACATTAGGCATTATCTTTGGAGCACTAACGTCAATTTTTGCGGTCCTAACAAGCACTAAGCAGCAATAAAATTGCTCTAGCCGTTAAGCTCATTTTTGGGGTGATTTCGAGATGTGGGCATGCTTGCATGAAGTTAACAGCCAAATCAACGGCTATTAATTTTAACGCGTTTTGGATGTTGTTCAATTTAAGTATGCATATGTACTAACTTCAATTCGTACGGCACTAGCGAGCACTAACGCTGCTTTAGCCGTTAAGTTCATCTTTATTACGTTTTAAAGATGTGGGATTGCTGACATGAAGTTAGCATGCCTAATCAACGACTAATAATTTAAATGAGTTTTGGATGGTGTTCAGCTTAAATATGCATACGCACTAGCGTCATATCGTACGGCACTAAGAAGCACTAACGCTGCTCTAGCCCTTAAGCTCATTTATGGTGTGATTTGGAGATGTGGGCCTGCTGGCATGAAGTTAGCAGGTCCAATCAAGAACTATTAATTTTAACGGGTTTTTCGACGGTGTTTTGTTTGTGACGTACATTGCTAACGAGCACTAACGCTGCTCTAGCCGTTAAGCTCATTTTTTGAGCGATTCTGCGATGTGGACCTTTTGGTATGAAGTTAGCACGCCCATAGATTTTTGTAAAAATTAGGCATTATCTTTGGAGTACTAACGGGGCACTTACGACGCGTGAAATCGAAGTTGGGGCCTGCCGTAGGTGGCCTGCCAACTTCATGGACATCACATTAGCAGTTGACATGAGCTGAGTAGTGAGGAATTGTTTTTATTCAGTCAGCGAGCTATAGAAGAATCTCATAATCATCAGGTCTCTAAATCACATATATTCCGCGAGCAAATGACATTGCTGTTTGTATTAAATATCCTTCTCAAAATTGTTAAACGAACCCCATGTCATACTACTGATCTACATTCGTTTACAGCATGACTTATTTCTTTGTGCGTATTATCACAAAATATTTTAAATACAGCACCTATTCCCAATTCGACATAATATAAAAGCAACATATAATATAGCAATCACTGAATATATATATCAATATAACGACAATTAAACAATAAACATAGCGGATTAATTTGATTTCTAAACTGTTTCTAATGATTAAGTTACAGCGATATTACTCAAAAGCTAAATCTTAAGCTGCACAACACGTCATTAATGTTTTAGTCTTTTTGGCTAAGTATATAATTAATTTCATCTTATTCTATTATCACATTTGATTATATGTTGCAAATAAGAAGATGGATATCATACATAGCCCAGCAGTATGATTGTAACTTAAGGCCGTGAATTACGACTCTTACCCTATTGGTCCACAAGAGATTCATTCTTCCCAAGCTAAAAACAAATCCTTCAAAATCATCCTTCAGCTGGTCTTTCTTATAACCGACTTCCGTGGAACTACAAAACGATTGAAAGAAAAGAAAAGAAAAGGAAGACGAAAACCTTACTGCTAGGCATTTCACCCTAAGTTTTGCGTCAGTCGGAGGGAGCGCAACCTCACACTGCTAGGAACAGAAGCCTCGTCCTATTCGTCCTGAATGTAATAAAAGACGGTTATTAAAGTTTCGTGTGTTGACACTTCTTTTCAACGCAAGCAATTAAATTTGAACAAAGTAGAATTTTTCTAATCACTAGATTGATGAGAAATCTTTAATCCCACACTGGGTTTACTATTACGTGTTCACATAGATCAATCCATTTCAGATAAGATAATGAAAGATGTTTTTGGAACCAATTATTCCGTTACCTCGTATCATCTGCTCGTTTATATTTCATTTGGTATTTGGTCTGCAACTCAAAACAGATAAGTAGCACAGAACTTTCACGAGAGATGATAATGGAAAATACTTTTCACTTTGCCAATATTATTAAAATATTTAATATGTAAATAAAGTTCCGCGCTCTTGATGAGAAATTACTTTTACTTAAGTTTCGTTCCAGAAAAACGCATTCTTTCATATCTGTTAGGTTGAGTTGACCATAATTTAAAAATATTTATAATAATTATAATTTGAAACAAAGCATGCTCAACACGAAAAGTTTTAATGGATTATTTAATTTGTAAGATATATGATATTTTCTTCAGTAAACAATAAATAGCACATATAGAGCAAGTTATTAAAAGAACCCGATTTCAAATAATTATATTTATTAATAAAAATGTGATACAGTTAAAAACAAATTACCTACTTTGAAGTAAGGTCTAAAGTTTCACTCACCATAATTACAAATGTTCAATGTGCCCTCCACCCGCTGCACGGACAACATCAAATCGATAGCGGAACTCATTCCTACTGTGTCTGAGACTGACTTCTGTCACACAATTTACTGCAACCTTGATTTTTGTTTAGAGCTTATCTAAGTCAGCGGGTAATGGAGGAACATAAACACAGTCTTTTAAATATTCTTATAAAACGAATTCAGGTGGTGTGATGTCTCGAAACGTTGGGGGAGGGGGGCAAGGGTGTAGCGAAAAGTCGTAGGGTCCCGTTTGCCCAATTCAACGTTGAGATAATGTTTCATTTAGAAACCAATGAACTTTCTTCTCAATAACAAAGCGTAGCTGCTGTTCGAGAGCTAGTAGTGATATCTAGCGGTAGTAGTATCGAACTCTGGATCACGTCAGTTCACGTGGTGCAGTTGTATTAATCTCAGATTCGTGGCTGCAGAGATATACGGTTTTAAAATCGGGTCGTTCTTTTTTAAACACGCTGTAATCTCAAATGAAGTATAATATTCACTGTATTTTTTTTTTTTACACGGAGACGGAACGAAATGCGAGAGCCTAGTTTGCATGAAACTTTGTACACATACAGCGGACAGTAGTGTATTAACATGTATTTATATTCCAGCTGATACTAAAGCGTCTACTATGAATTGTGAGTTAATAAAGAAATGAGGCAATGCAGAATGTGATGCACAGTTAAAGTGGACAATGTGTCCATGCGTCATCTGCTATATATTGCAAACGGTATAATATAACATGAACATGTCGCAAATGAATCTTTATCATGTGTTAGTGTGTATAAGAAACCAACTAGAAGCGATTGGTGTACAAATGAGTGCACGTGAAGGAACGAGAGTTGAAGAACCGAAACTGGCAAGCTCGATTGTGCAAATTCTACTTGAATATATCTGCAATGATATTGTGAACGGGTTTCATACGAAATAGATGAGTCACTGGAGATTTTGTTGCCCTGTATGTAAAAGTGACCTCGAACACAGTCACGCCGCTGACGACGAACGCACTGATGGCGGTTACCTACCACCAGCAAAACAGCCAAAGGAGCAGAAAAGAATTTCATTGGAAAACAAATTGAATGTTGTCAAATTCTGTCATGATATAAAGGAAGGTTGTTGATAGTGAAAAGTATTTGTGCAGATGGGAACAAGAGATTCGAGCAGTGGCAATCTATGTGCACTTGCAGTGCGTTATCTGTTATACGTTTTATCAATGATTTTCACGAATTAAACCTTTTCAACTCAAGCGTCTATGTATGTCCTGTGTTTTCTTTCCTTATTCTTAGATTGTGAGTGGTTTTATAGGACCACACGTTTGATTTCATTATGTAGTTATTCCACGAATCCCCAGTAACGAAATACAAATATGTTTGGGACTCGATGTTCCGAGTCTTTCCAACCTCCTTGTCAATGAATTTCTCTGCATTTATTACTGTCATCCTGCCTGATCTCGAACCGTCGACATATTGGTGCTTTATATATGGTGTCAAACTCTTGGACCGAAAGCTGTTCCTGTAGTCTCTTGAAGACATATGTAGAGAATTGGGAGCAATTTGCCATTGCACGTAACAATTTGCATACAGCTATACGAATGCCTAGTGGCATCAATGGCATCTTCGAAGGCAATAGTGTTCCATTTACCTTTCGTTGTGTACTTGAACGACGACGAGCGTATTTCGTACTGGATAGCCAATTGATCGTAATTAATTTTGCGCGAATCCGGAATTTGTAGAGTAGTCCTCTTGTGATGGAAGTCGAGTAGAAATGGTACAAGATGGTTGCTTCTGATCGCGGCAGTAATGATCCCTAGGGTGGAGGGTATCACGGCAGTAATACTCCGAACACATGGTATTAGTGACGTAATACTCCTGGCAGGTGATCTTTGAGGTGAATTATGATGTTTGATTATGTTTGTACAAGATCATGGGTGAATTTAGGAGGGAAAAATAGTGATGACCTAATCCAGTCTGTAACATCGTTAGAAAATTGCGGCTTACATAAATGGTCTTACTTTACACCCCGAAACTGAAAATCCTGGGAGAAACCCTACGTCCGCCAGGCCCATTTCCTAAAATCTTGAAACAACACTCAGAAACAAAATGTTTGGCAGTACAAAACTACACATACAGTGTCCTCGCAATTTTGACTTTACACCCCGAAAAATTGATAATACTGGTAAAACCCCTGACTCCATCAAACCTGTCTTCTAAAATCTTGAAACTACATCCTTCCAATTTTCACTGTATACCCCCGAAAAATGTTCTGGAAGAAACCCTATAAATTTCCTAGCGGTTTTGGCAAGAAACCGTTGGGAAGACAGAGGGAGTGGTAAATAACACTTTTGAAGTTAAAATATTTTTGTATGTAGCTCTATCTACACCCTCCGAAATTTCACTCTACACTCTCGAAAAAATGATCTGGAAGAAGCACTATAAATCCCCTACTGGAATGGGGAAGATCGAGAAGTGGAAAAAGACCGTTGGGAAGACTGAGAGAGTGAGAGTGATTATGTGAAAGTCTACCTACATCTTCCCTATTTACACTGTACACCCCTATCGAATAGCAAGTTACTTAGGAGAAAATAAATTTACCTTTTTTATTAATGAGAGAGATACGGAGCTTGTTACTACAAACATGTTTTGATTGTTTTGTTTGGTCTTCTTGATTTGAAAGCAAAGATTAACTGTATGACTAATGAACTAACCGGGGGCAGCATATATAGAAACAAAGACTTCTTATGTGTTTGGTATGGAGAATATTTCCAGCTTGATTTGAACTCACTCTGGCTTTCCCCTGACGTGATCTGATTTTCCTTTGATTCTCAGTTGGAATGCGGAAAAAAGTCACTGGATATCCCCCACGTGGATTTTCCATTGATCTCTTATAATAAGAAAAAATCTTGTTCTAATTTGATGTGGAGATAGGATTTGCCCATGACTGAAGTAGTTTGTTCAGAGATAGTAGCGCGTGAAAATTGAGGACAGAAAATACTTGTATTCATGACGTAACGAAATTTTGATATATCATACGAATCTAGTTATTTGTACATCGTGCGGGATGGCTGACTTTCAAAAGCAATTAGGCTTAAAATTCTGGAGAAACATATTTTGACTCCACAGGTGGAAATTTTTCTAAGTGTATAAATTTGTAAAAACACTTGAAGCATGATTAAAAGTAACTATATCTTTGCAGGATGCGAGGAAAAGTATGTATTAATGAGAGAGGTGGAACTTTTTTATAACTAGGACAAATTCCCAAAACAGTTGAAGTATGAAAATATTTGCTTCTAATGGTGTATGCAACTTTTTCTGGTTCAATTATGTTTGGAGTTCTGGCAACACGCAAATTCCCCAAACACTTAAAGCATGAAAAGAAGTTGCTTGTATTTTGTATTGTCAACACTTGAAACCTGACGTCAGTGCTCATTGAGGGGGGGGGGAAATATAGAGGCTGACTGACTAACTAGACGCTTGGAAGGATACGTCTTTTTGGGAGGATACGAGAGGATTGGAGTCCATAGGTTGGGTACTATATAACCTTAAAGTATTGCGAACTTCTTCCATTCTTAGCTAAGTTGTCAAATTTAGTGCATCATAGTTGAGAAGCTGTACTATTTGAAGGGAATCTTTTCTTCTACAACACCTTTGGGTAAGGCTTCTTTATATTTTATTTTACAGTCTTTAGGAATCTTTGGGTCTGGTCCATGAATGAAAAAGCGAAGCCAGAACGTACTATGTAACAAATTTTTATTTTATGTCCTTTAGACATATTTGGCTCAGGATAGGACTCGAAAAACTGGGGAACTAGCTTCTTTTTATTTTATTTATGGCCTTTAGGAATCTTTCCCTAGTAGCAAGCACGTCTACGTTAAGCTTGCATTTGCCTTGTGTGGCCTTATTTCCTTCAGCCTTTCAAATTACACTTGCATTAGACTTCCACAAATATATTTTCTAAGGAATGCCTAAAGAGAAGCGTCGCTCGGCCAAGCCTTGGATTTTAGAAGCTCCGCAAGCTTACTCCAAGGGTATTTTGCAAGGCTCCGCGCGAAACTTAGTTTGAACTTTTACCGCAGAGCAGCGCTATAAGTCATGATCTTTTGTTTCCAATAGCTTGACCTTGATCTTTGCGGAAGGGAAGAATTAAAGTTTCCGACTGGCTGGTGTTCATTTGGACATAAAGTTGTATTGAATGTATTGGTTTGTTTTGGTTTGTACAGTATTTGTTTCCTCCAGTGAAAATACCTACAATAGTGTACGTTTCATTACATTACGAACAATGGATGTGGAAAAGTATTTTTGTTTAATTATAATTTTGATTTTAACTTAAGACAGAAAGGAGTACTATTATTCTAGAAGATGGTGACCAGAACAAGTGATTTCATGACTGATTAATTTTACACACGGAAATAAAACAACAGAAGATAAAGAAGATAAAAGTGCGTTAAATAACTCTGAAGGAAGACACAAGAAATATATGATGTACCAGTAAGTACTATATTTCTGTTGCTCATTTAAATACTGTACTCATTATGCCTTTTTTAGACCTACTAATAAAACTAAAAAACTTTCTCTCTAGTTTCTATTCCAGTTTAGGGTAAGCACGGCACTTGTAATGCCCATACGAACTTGTTTAGTTAATTACTTTCGTAATTAAGTATCCAGTATCCGATTTTTTTATGTCAAATCTTTTTCGACTTTTAGCACTTGCAACATCAACGAGGGGGGGATAATTTGTGACCACGATATCTTATTTTTTTGTAATTATAATTATTGTAGATCTACTAATCGTTTATTTAAAAATCTGAAAATAAATATTGTTCAGTATGTTTAGCTAAAGCATATATGCTATTTTACGGCAGTGTAATTTTAACGTTGCTGTCTGTTTTAATTTTTTTTCTTTTCGTGGTGAGCACAATCTGCCCCCCTCCCGTAGCAAATGTGACTAAAATTTTGAAGTGTCGGTCGCTCCCAGGTGGCAGTATTAAAGTAGTTATTTCTAGTGTCCGATTTGAAGCGGGGGGTGGTTGGGATTTGTCCTCACTGCGAAATTCTTCTCTGGCTGCTTTCAGAAATATTCCCCAAGCCTGGTATATGCACGGATATAAAATACGATTTTCTATTTTCTGAGAAAAATATCCCCTTCACTAGATATTGTACAAATCGGACACTGGTTATTTCTCGCCTTTTCGGAACCTAGCGGTTAGTCTTATGCTTGTAGCCATTCTGGGAATAGTAGGCAACTCGGTTGCCAGCTATTTTGAAATATTTATATTTTTAAATTGCTTGCATATCGTTATACCTATCCGCATTTATTTTCACCAAATTTTGCACACTTGTGCATAAGCTACTGGGAAAGGTCATAGAAGTATATCCGGCGGCGCTGTTGTCACTATAGCCAACACTTTTTAAAAAATATTTTCAATTGCTCCCATACCGTTTGTATGTGCATCAGCACCAGCATTTATGTACTGGCACATGTAAAAGTTACTTCAGGCGACGAAGCTGTAACTGTAGAAAATCATTTTTAAAAATTTTCTCCTACACAACCAAGGTATTTTTTTTAACACGGACTATCAAGGAGGTATTTTGTTGCCTCAGACTACAGTTAAATATATTTATTGATTTTTTGTTATACCGTACTATTTTTGCTTGTATTTTGTTCGGAGTCACTAAGCGAAATTGTTGTCTGGGCTAAAAGGATATCTATCATTGAATACGGCATTAATTTGTATTTATTTTGGAAGATAAATTTAAGTTTTCAAGGTGGTTACAAAATACCCCTCCCCACGTTGGAGATCTCGGGGTGGCCAAAAGGTTAGAGCGCTCGCTTTATGTGCGCGTGATCACGAGTTCTAATCTAGCAGGGATCCATTAAACGCAGTTGGTCGGAGACCAGTTTACCAAAAACTGTAGGTCCCGTCCTTAGAAGCTCGTTTAGGGCGTTAATAACAATTCATTCATCCCCCGTTGGTAATAGATGTTATTAAAATACCTTGGTATTGCTAAAGTTAATATTATTCGTCAAATTGTTCCACTGTTAATGCATATTTGGCAATATACAAAATAATTCTCGGCCTTTCTTTATAATAAGCAAGCGTCCGGTAATGCAAGTGGTGTTAATTCGCCCGTATTAAAGTTTCTTTCGTATCACACTCATGAACGTGTGGTTCTGTTTCTTACTACTTTTAACTTATTTAGAATACACAGGAATGCACTTTTTTTTAATGTTTACAGAAAAAGTATCGTGTGATCAGATAAACTGAATTTTCGAAATTTATTTTTAGATTATTATTGTATCACGTTGCAGTGGAAGATTAGTGAAACTGTCTATAGAATTGTATTCTATTCCAGTTTAGGATGGTCTTTTTGCATAAGATTTGCGGTATAATCTTAGATTAGTTAATTTCGCTTCAGGTTAGGCTAAATTACATGAGTATAAATAATATTAGCTTAGTTCGACAGTGCTTACCCTAATCTGGATTTGTTCCCCTTCTGCTTTTAGCAAGGAATTCATCTTTTGCGTAATGCACAATGAACTGCATGAATAGTAGTTTTACGGTGCTGTAGAAAAAAGAATTATGAAATACGGCTTTATTGTGCCAATCGCAGCGAATGTTCAGGGATGGGGATAGAAGAAAGGATGCAGGAAGGAGTCATCCAGGGCGTGACTTGAATGTACCATTCCGGCAGGGTTTTGCTAGGTTTTATAAATTCAGGGGGTTTAAAGCAAAGAGGGATGTAGGTAAAGTTTTCCAGAGTTTATATCGAATTTTAACTATAAAATATCTTGAACATATATATATATATATATATATGTGTGTGTGTGTGTGTGTGTATGTATGTTTATGTTTAGTGTGCGTGCGTGTGTGCTCGAGAATTTGGAGAGGTGACCCATAATACAACTAAATAGTAAAATGTTAATCTACCGACGAAGATTTCAGCGCATCAAAATATTTCGTTTCGCCCAACGAGAGAGATGCTTAACTTCCTTTCTTTGAATGCCCCATACCTCATCTCCTCTCAGTTCTACCACTGGTTCAATGCAAAGTTTCCATTTTTTTATTGGGTATATCGTCCGTCCTCTCAGGCGAGAATACACACAATTCCCATTTGTGCAATTGCCAGGAGGTCAGATTTAACGGTGTTGCTAAGACACGTAGAATAGTATACTTTAGGCACGGTATGTTGTTAACACAAGCTAGGCATATGCTATGGGGATTGTATTGGCAAATAGGGGTACAACTATGAAAAAAAAATTGCAGACGTTTAAAGTGACCACGAAATACATAATTTCCTTTTCCTTTTTCCAACATTCTGTGTAGGGTCAAATACTGACAGCTCCCCCTCCCCGCCTTTCCCCGATTGATGTTAATTGAGAAACTTCTGTGTGTAACTTTTAAACTCTACCTAGACATTAAAGTAGTGAGCACATAAGCCAGGAGACTGGCTTCAACAACATACGTTTGAGTCTATTCTTTGTCCTTACATCTATTTATTTATTAGCATTCAGCAGTCAACAATGCACGCTGTTATGCGAAGTACAGTAAATAAATTACCGTACGTATTACAATGGCACTTCAAATTACAAAAAATAATAATTTTGTCGCATATAATTAGATCAGGGCAGTATTTGTTGGGGATTGCCGGTGATTTTCCCCAGTGCCTAATGATCTGTTCCCGGTTATTGATTCCGAATATCCCAACCACGGGCAAAATCTTTTATTTCCTTCCAAACTGGCAGTAGGTGAAAACTTACTAGTTTTAGGATTCCCAATTCTTAATTTATAACAAACAGAACACTGGATCAGGGTCTCCGTTAATAGTACCATCCCACCATTCGACTGGGGTACTGAGAAAGCTGGAGGGAAACTTCAATCACGATGCGTTACGTGAGCGGAACTTGAACTGCACTGTCTCCCTAATTATTATCGAAGCCTTTATAGATCACGAGGTTAGGGTAGCAATTCATTTCTGCTTAAGTCAAGATATAATAATGTATATACTGTACTACAACCATCGAGACCTTTGTTTTCGACTCGTGTAAAAAAATGCAATGTGTAATTCATTGCAACTTGTCCAACATCATATCGGGGCAAACAGCTAAATTGTAATTGTAAGCAACCACTTAGTGCAAACTGTTCTGGTGGGTCGTCGTCTTATCATTTTCTCAGGAAGATCAGGCAAATGTCTGAAATCTACTCTGAATTCAGGCCATCCCCATGCTCCAGTGGTTGTGATCACGGATTTTGGATCAGCCCTGTGGGGGCAACTAGGTTTGAATCCTAATGGCGAAGATACCGATTGAAGTTTTCCAGGTTTTCCTCAGTTTCAACAAGTGGATGCTGATATGGTATGTAGAGAAGTCCTTCTACCTTCATCTTTCCTATCCCTGCGGAGTTGTCGTAGGACGTGAACATTGAGACTTGTGACTCGGGACGGGCGTGAGTCATAGTGCTGTTACAGCCCATAAAATTCATTTTATTTTTATTTATGAGACTTGTGACGGACTCAGTCCAGAGTGACCGCTCTTACCTATAAATTTAAGTTAAATAAGTACCAGACCTTTCCATTCTTCAGGAGCAGTGTAAAAAAGCAAAGGAAAATTATAATTAACGTATCATTTTCAATACTGGTGTTTCAGTTACTGGTTTTCTCGGTTCGAACTTAGATAATTCTGTCACCAAAATAGTAGCTAATAGGTATAATTTCATCACCTAAATGTAAGCAAATTGATAATTTTGTCAGAAGATAGAACTGACAGGTGATTTTGTCACTGTATGCAGACATAGTTGAGCCCGGTGCTAAGGATAGTCTCAGGAAGGCCATGTCCTCCCTCCCTAAAAGAACTTTGCTCTCCTATTATCATCTTGTGCGCAAATAAAAATCTGCTTTGTATAAATACGAACTCTCGTGCCTTCCCCCCTTTAATTTTCTGTAGCCCCCTATTACTATGATGGCAAGGAACTCTGTCATTAATATAGTTTAAGAAAATAAGGAAGTGCTTCATTTCGGGATTGTTCCATTTTTCCTACCTGGAGCAATAGTACCTACCTGCAAACAGTGAGACATTAACAGAGTCTCTTCATGAGAAGTAAGCCTTATTTTAATGAAAACGTAGAATGAGGATTCTCAGCATAAAAATAACTAAGAATTCGTAATGATGAAGAAAACCGTTGAAAAGTTCCTACTTCAGAGCCAAAGTTGTATCGTGAGACACTACAACATTATATACTTCTGACCCATGTCCGATTTGTGCAATTTCCAAAAGATATTCATTTCGTGGAATGCCGGATTTTATGTCTTCTTTGTATCCCAAGCTTCTGGGTTATTTTGGAAAAAGAAACAGGAAATATTTTTACAGAGAGGGAGGATCCCTCCCCCCCATACACATAAAAAATCGAACACGTACTGTTCTGACCAGGATCTAAAATAACATAATTAAATACTCGTGAAATGCAGAATATAGAACCAAGATGTTTCAGAAGTTTGCAGTTTTGAGAGCAATATAAGCTACTCTTGTCACATCTGGAAATGAAATAGTGATGTGTAAAGGAGGAAAGATTTATAAATTTGATGATAGGAATTATAATGTACTAACGAATTACTGTGTTTCTAAAATATCAAGCAGAAAATACGTTACTCGTATTTTCCTGTCTGTTAATTCTAGACACACGCCGTTCTTCTCCCCTCATTTCGCTTCGGATAATTGTTTGGCAGTAAAAGTTTGTACTCTTTGACTCCAGAATGTTTTACTTGTACATAATATACTAGCCTATAACGAGAGAATTTTGTTCATGCTTTTTATGTTTGACTGAACCTATATTACGTTCCTCTACTGGTTTTAGTTTCCACGCTGAGAGGTTGTCAATACAGCATCTCGCTGTTAATATTTTTTTACTTCAATACGTCTTTATTATTTTTCTCGTAACAAGTATTGTAACTATTATTTTTACAGCTGTTAAGTTCTTCTATCTGATGCTCTACGTGAAAAAGATTTTTAAGTGTTGACTTGCCTATGTCCTTGCCCTATTTTCCAATTCTTCTATTGAGTGACAAAATTACCTACTTGTCCATGTTGGTGACAAAACTACCGTGACAAAATTACCGCAAACCCTTCGGTTCGACCGCGGCTCGTGCGATGTGAGATTTGTGGTGGACCAAAGCCATTTGCGTAGGTTTTCTTGGGGTTCTCCCGTTTCCTCCCACTTTCTTCATTCCACCAATCATCCCATCATCATCAATCCATCCTGAGCCAGACATGCATAAAGGCCTTAATATAAACTTAAAATGAAAACAAATACACTAAAATGTTCGTACAATACACTGCTGTATTTTAGAAATTTTAATTATACGTCTTAAATTCTATAGTTTTTGGGTCCCATCTATTGTTCATCAGAAAATTATGATGATGCTCCAGTCAGGCTGCTTCCTTGGATGAATTTCTGAAGAGACATACCAGTTGCGATTGCGAAGTTTTCCTACTACACGCTTCTTTCCCTGGATGAACACGTTTGCTTTCCTTTTCCCTGGGATTTTAAATACTGTATACACTACAGAATAGCACATGCGGATCTAGATTCTCTCATACACCGTTTTATAGCTCTGCTGATCTCATCTGAGCACTCGCTTCTTGAGAACACCATCGAAAGATGAACGGCAATATACCCTAATGCATTATTATTAACAGGAGAATAGTGTGCGAATTAAGAAGCTTTTACAGGGGTGGGTGAAATGTTGATAAAAATAGTGTGGTGAATCTAATAATATGAAAATTATACATGCGTTCACATGCTAATTCGCAGGGGAACTTTCCCCTCATCCCCCATTTAATTAGCGCACTGCAGGTGACATAACGACTTCAAACATGCATCGCGTATATCCGAAAACGCAGGCAACGGAACCACGAATAACGCGCCTATCATGTGCAAAAGATTTTAGCGACTAAGTGTCCTTAAATTAATGACGGAAATTTGGTCACCCTAAATGATTTTCACGTCTAGTTGATGTGAAATAGAAATGTTAGGTCGCTTATTTTCTTGAGTACCAAGCTTTAGAAAATTAGAAAATAGAGAATAAAACCTATATTAATTCGCCGTGAATAGATAAAATAATTACATGGAATTGTTCTATCGTGTAATTTTAATATGAAATATTTTCTGTTATATTTAACTAGCTGTCACTGGAATAATACTAAGAATATTAACTAGTAATCTTGGACATTCACTCAAGTATAAACAAAGTCACGCAAATAATAAAGCCGATCCGTCGTAACTCAGTGGTAGAGCGTTGGCGTAGCATTTGGGAGGTCGTGGGTTCGATCCCAGCGGCCGACCATCCTGACTAAGTTTTTTCAGGGCTTTTCCTCATATAAATCAGGAAAATGCGTACCTTCAAGATACGCCGGTCGACACCTTCCCGAATCCTTTCCCATCCCCTATCCCGGCCTGAGTTTTAGATGCCTAAAGGCCATAAATAAAATTAAAAATATGCCACACAAATAATAACGTATGCTTGAAAATCGTAACGTTCATATTTAAAAAATGTCACATGCGGTAAATGAAAAAAAAGTCATACATAATATGTAGGAGAAATATTAACCGCTAGAATTTTTAATTATTATTATTATTTATTGTTTATTGTAGAGTTGCATTAAGCTATACAATTCTTTTACATAAATAATTGTTACATATAGAAGAGCTTGTTGCCCTACAGTAACAGAAAAACAAACATAAATAAGACACAAATATTATGCAAAAAGCATAAAAAAGAGATAGAAAAGTTACAAAATAAGTACCATATACATGTCCATGCTTATGATATGTAGTTAGTGTATAACACAATGATGGGAAAACAAAACACACACACACAAAATCATGATAAAAGAAACAAAAAAATACATTTGGGTAAATAGTGAATAGTTGTAAGATTACAAGGTTGAAATGGCTGATTATATACAATGAGTGATTATGTAAGTGAATGATGGCCTAACGTGCGCACTATTCACTAGTCATGGATTACGTCCCTAATTTTCCTTTTGAAAATTTATATTTCCCTCTTTTTTCAATCCAATTGGAAGTTGGTTCCAAACTTTGCTCGTCAAATAAGAAAATTATTTCATGCCATAATTTGTCTTATTACACTTCGGAATGTAAACATTGTTAGAGTTGTTAGACCGCAAATTAGTATAAAAATTATTGTCGGAAATAGGGATGAATTCACTTAGTGTTCGGTGGTGTGCCGAATAAATAGCTTTGTGCACTTGTACCAAGAAGAGGTATTTCCTTCTGGATTCAGGGGTAGGCAACAACACTGATTCGTTACATTTGGAGGTCGAGAGTGAGTACGGAGCTTTTCGCATTATCCGAATAGCCCATTTCTGCATCCTTTCAATATTTTTTATGTTGGTTTGGTTGATTCCATACAGAATCACACCATAGTGCTCAAGAATAGGTGTAATATACGAGGTGTAGTACTTTACTCTGTGAGTGATAGGTAGATAATTGCTTATGTACTGAAGAATCTTGATTTTCGGCACAGCATTGGAGCATATCTTTTTAACGTGTTGCGTAAGCGATAGTTTCGAATCAAGAGGTATGCCAAGATATTTCAATGTAGCACTTGTAAATATTGAAGTTCTCTGTCAATTACGGAACGCGTGCAGTTGTCTGTTGATAAGATTAATGCTTGTGTTTTTGCTGTGTTCACTTTTAGATTATTTGCGTTGTACCAGTTAAGCACGCAGGGAATGTTTGTTTCAATAGTGTGAGTTAATTGATCTAAAGACCCAATTTGAATATCGGCACATTTGGAAATAGTATTACCAAGTTTCGTACTTATTACTGTATTATGTAGGTAACTTTGAAACCATTTACATGCTTTTTTAGATAAATTGAACTGGCTATATAATTTGTTCAACAATAAATGAGGTTGCACGATATCAAATGCTTTACTGATATCTAAAGAAATTAAACAAATGTAGTTTTTTTCCTTTAACGTCTAGTATGTTTCGCCACTTCGTGATTAATTCTAGTATCAATAGTTCGGTGGATCGGTTCCTGCGAAAACCATACTGTTTCTCGGTTATGAGATTGTTACATTCTATATGTTCTTCTAACTGACTATCGACCACATTCTCAAGGACTCTACTAAGAGCTGGTGTTATAGAAATAGGCCTATAGTTGTTCATACTAGTGTGCGATCCTCCTTTGAATATGGGAGTGACCACCACATGTGGTCAGGAACTATACCAAACTGAAGAGAATGATTTATTATGTCCGTTAGTGGTTCTGATATCCACGGTGCAAGAAGTCGTAATACACGATTATTAATACCATCAATTCCACAGCCTTTTTTAACATCAAATCCTGTGAGTACTCTAAAGATAGTGTTAGTGGAGACAGGTTTAAATTGAAATCGCTGTGTCCGGGGGGAGTCATTATACATAATTGCCGAGTCATTGAACTTTGTGGTATTGTTGCGCAACCCATTTCCATTGAATTCATTACATATGTTGGTCCCTATATTAGCAAAGTAAGAATTAATGAAATTCACAATTTCCTCCTTATTTGTTATTGTTTCATTATTTACTTCTATTGCCGGGATATCAATACCCTTTTTCTCGCGCCCCGTGAGAAAGTCAAAGAACCGATGTTGGTTGTTGGTAGTATACTGACCAGAATAAATTTGGTTCAAAATATAAGTCCTTTTTGCTTGCTTTATTTCTTTTGTCACCCAGTTTCGAATCATTTTGTATTGATCCCAGGAGCATGCACCCGTAGTCTTGGCCTGTTTAAATATTCTGTTTTTGAAGGAAATAAGTTTGAGTAAGTAGTTGTTAATCCAAGGTCTTCTGCTCGGACGTATTCGAAAAGTTTTTGTTGGAGCAAAGATATCAAGAGCATCACAAATCAAGCTTATGAGGAAGACAACCTTTTTATTAATGTCCGATATGTTATTTGATTTGTAAAAAGGAAGATACGAACAGTTTTCTACAATTTTTTCTTCATTAAAATGCTTAAATATGCGCTTTATTACGAGAACTCGTGGTGCTTTATTTGGTGTAGCATGCAGTGTAGTATATGTGAAAAAATGATCACTCAATTCATGCATAACAGTGGTTGTTTTTGTGTGCAAAGAGTCATTGTTTGTATATATATATATGGTCAATTAAACTTTCTGTAGTATTAGTTATTCTGGTTGGCATGGTAACAAGTTGCTTGTAACCCAAGGACTCCATTAGATCGAAAAAAATTGTATCTCTAATAGAGGGGCTGGCAGAATTATAGTTAACGTCTCCAACTAAAATTGAGCAGTAGTTACTCGGAAGCGACTAGGAGTATATATCCTAATACTTTGTCAAACTCCGCCGTAGACTTTGGTCTTCGGTAAACGCAACCAATTAGTATAGGCTTTGTATTATTACAAATACGTACATTTACCCACAATCCTTCAACGTAGATATTGCTTGTAATAAATACTAGGTTGCTAATTAAATTATCCTTAATATAGAGAATGACTCCCCTCCCCTCTTAGAGAAATCACGGTCTAATCTGAACATCTTGAAACAATTTAATTTAACATGCTAGTCCGGAATTGACATATCAGTTCATGTTTCCGTTATAGCCAGGCAAGTACATTGAACTAAATTTGAAGTGTCAATCTCATCAATTTTATGGCGTAAACTACGAATATTCAAGTGCCCTACAGAAATATTATTAGCTGTGTCTATTATCTTTTCGTCTTCCAAACAAGGGTATAAATTCTTAAGAAATCTTCTATTTGTGTCACTCAGGATGGCTGGTTGGTCGTTGACCTCAGAAGCAGCGAATGTGCTGTTTTCTGTGTCAGCCCCCCCCCCCGTTGGGATCTTGAGAAGTTGTAGTTCGCGGAGAGGGATGCAAGGGGACGAAACGAGCATGCGGAATGAAGAGGGATGTCTGCCGGTCTTTTCTTCACCCATCACTCTGAGAGGGATGTCCAAATGAGTTACAGTTATAATTCAGGGAAAGTACATACATCATTAATTTTACAAAATACATGTAAATTGAGAGTCTGAAATTGAAAGTACTTAGAGTATGATACATAATAAAAAGTTACGGTTAAGTCCTGATTTTCATAGAATCTTGTCATGTTAGAGATGAAAAAAAAATAGAGAAATTTTAAACACGTGAATGAATACCAATAATACAATGAAAGTTACTAAAAAAATGAAAAAAAAAATGAGAGATTTACACAATTAGGAATATTGAGTTTCAAGTGTTGATTGATTCAAAAACAAGAATTTCGTGTAAAGTTTCACATTACAGTTTCACTTACCATGGTTTCTTACATCGTCAAGACTGGCAAGCCTCACTACACCACTATTTGTCAATGATAGCACAGTACCATCAGCTGTCCAGACGCGCTCGAAGAGTCCACACTTTCTTGCCTGACGAAATAACTCAAGGTTTGTGCGAGTGAGATTCTCTGTTATAGAGATCTGAGGGGAATTGTTCTTGAGCAGCTTTTTCTTTTGAAGTACCTCTCGTCATGTTTTATAAGAGACGAATCTGACAATCAAAGGCCTACGCTGTCCATTGTGTCTGACCGCTCCAAGTCTGTGGCATCTTTGTATTGCAGAAGGTTAAATCGGAACTTGCACGTTGTTGTGTAGTATGTCCAAAATTAATTTGTCACAGTCCTCGTTTTCACTTTCCTTTATACCATGTACGATGAGATTTAGCCTCCTATCATACTGTTCTAAATCATTTATCTTCTTCTCGAGAGTTTTCATTGATGCTTGCATG
>JAGDQP010019166.1:0-26806 GCA_022664845.1 Lepisma saccharinum
CTTTCTGGAAGCAGAATATAATCTATATATATATATATATTACTCTGCAACTCCCCTGCTCTTTATCTTATCTAAACTATTCCCAACATCTTTGTTGGTGGTGGTTATCTTCTGGAACACTGGCTTGAACTCCAAATATTCTCTGCTCTCCCGCTTCCAGAAAGAAATGCAGAGTGTGCGATTTCCAATACTCTGCCCTCCTGCTTCCAGAAAGAAATCCAGAATGATTATGATTTTATATATAATTAATTTTGATTTTGAACAATTTTTTGTATGAAGTATATTAGATTAGCAATAATTTTTCGATATTTTGATACATCGATCCCTCTTGGATTCGCCAGTGATATCAATGTTCGATAACGAAAGTTGCATAACTATACACACGGGCTCCAAAGTAGTTGAAAGTAGTTTTGCTGTTTCTCTCCTGTTCCACCTTCTGCAACAACACTTGCATTGAAGCGTTCAATGGTTATTTATAAAGGTGTGGGGAAAGCAGGGTCAGTAGATCGAAATGTTTCCGATCACTTCCTCTTTCACCTATTGCATATCACTTTCAGGTGTAACAAGGATAATAAATATCATTTTCTTACTTTGTTTTGAGTGAAAATCATTTGCTACACTAAATGAATTCTTCCAAGGACTTTTTACTAAACGATACAGAAATGCTACCAAATTTAGGTATGAAGTCTTTGGTTGAAATGTTGCGAATAATTTCTTATCACTACTCAATCGTTCTTCAAGGTCTTATATTTAATCACCTCAAGCTTATTTAGCTAATAATATTCAGTAAAGCCACTATTTCACACTAAAAGAACGTTTAGGTTCATAAATTCTATCGTCCACTTTAATTTGTTTTTCTTTTTTGCTATATTGGAAAAAAATAAGGGATGAGTATATTTAATTAAAACTAATACGATATGTACCACTGTAAATGAAAGAATGTCTGGATTCTAATTTATTGGTGCGTAAAGCATGTAGAGTGTTAAACACCAACACTATTGAAGTCGGCCGAATGTAGATAAAAATATGAGATGTTCTGTAGTTTTAGCTGGTACTGTAGTTTCTGTGGTCTTAGTTGCCAAATTGAAACTTACATCAGCTGGTATCTTATGATCTCTCACGCAAAGCTACGTGAAATTACTAAACTGATTATCATTATTTCAATTACCAATAGGAAATTGAGTAACTGCACAAGCGCGATTCACAGTTCGCATGAGTTTTGGATTAGGGTGTTGTCATAAATATAGGCGTGTTTAAACATCGAAAATAAATCTCTTCATTAGAACTAATAATTGAAAAGCAGATAGTTCATTGGCATCACAGTTTCAATTGTTTTTTTTTTCTTTCAAATATGTCACTAACATGAAGTGAAGAAGCGAGAATATGTTATTCTTTCTCTTTTATACGCCTTCATTTTTATCGTACTTGATCCCAAAGAAGAGACTACTTGTAGACTAACTTTTATTATGATAGACCAAAAGAAAATGTCAGGTGTCTTAACTCTGACAAAACGATACGATTTCTGATTCTACTAATCTATTATGTTATTTAAATTTAAATATGTTTATGGACTTCTTGCATCTTTGGGTCATAGGTAGAGGATGGGGAATGTATCGGTCAAGGTCTGAATAAAGGTACCGTCCCTGCATTCGCTCGGTATAACTGCGGGAAACCCTGTAAAACCTCAGTCAGAATGGTCGGGCCCGGGATTCGAACCACCATGTCTACCCATTGCCGATCCGCGACGTTACCGCCAGGACCACGGATACTGGGTCTATTACGTTTTTTTGTAGAGTATGTTCCTTTTTGTGAATAAATTACCATTCCAAAGTTATAGTGGTATTATTTTAATTTTCTAACCACTGTTCCCCCAAAAGAATGAATAAATCTATTCAGGTCGTAATCATTATTGAGATTCATAAATTTTATATAAACCTTTTAGTCAAGAGTTACATCTATGGAGACAACAAGTAATCTCAAATTTACTACTTTCTTTTCCTGATAATCAGTCAAAGTTATAAAAAAGTTTCCTTGTTCTTCTTTTACTTTATAAAGAAAAACTGTTGTTTCAAACTATTAAACTTTGTAATTCGGCAGCAAATAATATACGCTTTCGGGATGTTTCTTGTCTTCTCTGAGAATGGTCGACGATCATTCCAGCCAGTCCCCGTAATCAAGGCGGTCAAGTCGTAGACTTCGGGTCGGCAATGGGTAGGCACGTGGGCTCGCAGTCGACTAACCTGGTTGAGGTTTTCCGCAGTTTATTTCAGTTTCAATACGTGGATGCCAGGATGGTATGGGGCTACGGTGGCTCAGTTGGTAGAGCGCTCACCTCTGGTGCTAGGGGTCGTCGGATCGATCCCTGCTCATGCCATGTGAGCTTTGTGGTGCTCCCGTTTCCTCCCACTTTCTTCATTCCACCAATTCATCCCATCATCATCCATACGGCCTGAGCCATAGTTGCCTAAAGGCCTTAAAATAAATTCAAATTCAGCCAGGATGGTATCTTAAGTAAAATCGTGGTCAATACCTTCTCCATCCTCTACTTCACCTTATCTGACCCGCCTGAGCCGAACATACCAAAATACTTTATAAATAAATTCAAATTCGACTATGATTTCGTTAGCTTTCCTGCAATTATTCTCAGGGGATCTTTTCGGTTTTAATCTACAGTTTATTCGTACAAAATTTATAGCTATGTTACTATCAAATTATTTCGTATTTCGTCTTTTATTGGTAACTGCATTTGTGTAGACTAAATTGTTCGTAATTCTCCAAAAGTACCTGCAGCATACAAATAATTATGACTTCATTCCCTCTGTGGGTTGACTTATCTTTCATTTCAATTACTTCCGTCTTCTAACTTCATTTATTTAAACAACTTCCTTCTCCTTTGCGTTTGTGTGTAGGTACGTTTGATTCATTGTGGATCGTTTTACATATAAATTCTTTTGCCGTATTACAAATCTAAAATTCTCTGTTATCATTTATGGATTGTTAACTCCCCATTTCTTAAATATTAAAATATTCTTGATAAGTATCTTCTAACTATTACTAAGGACAAAAGTACTTTCTTTGCTCATATTATTATTATATTTTTCCACTGATTCTAGAATCAGTGTGTTACGTATTTTGCTTTCGGGATGCAGGATTTGTGTCTCTTCAGTCTTCAACGAATTCTGACTGTTTCACCTTTTAAATCGATTTGCGATTAAAAAGAAAGTGTCACTGAATTAGACATGATTGCGTGAAATATACAGCCTTTACACATTTTTAGGGACGTCAGATTTCTTTCTTCAAACCTCCATACAATGATGATAAAGATATTTCGTTCTAGATTTGAACAACGTTCAAGTTTATGAAGAGTAATATGATTTGCCATTCATTGCTGCTGCTACTGCTCTCTCTCTCTCTCTCTCTCTCTCTCTCTCTCTTTCGTTTCCCTTCTCTCTGCTTTCGCCGTTTTTTAGTTCTCCTGTCTTTCTCCTCTTTTGCCTCTCTGGTTAGTGGAAAACAGCAATCCACTTAAAACTTGATGTTTAAAACGCCATACTTAATCAGTCTGGTGTTTTGGGATTGAAGTTGCCCAGTGGTGTAGAAAAAAATCCTCTTTTTCTGTAAACTTTAAATTACCACTAAATGACACTCTTTCAGGTCAATGCTTAATATGCCATATTAAAAAAAATACGATTAACGCATAAGTTCACTCTTAGTCTTTTATACATTTTTACATAATCTAAAATGTAACGAGAGTGATTCAAGGAATGTATTATTCTTGGTATCTGCAAGAAAAAGAAAAGGACAAATACTTAATACTGATAAAAATTTTAATTCAAATTTTATACTTACATTTCCTATTAGTATAACGGCGTATTACCTTTCTTCTTGCAAATATCAATATCACATCTCTGCTGTTTATCCTCCAAAAGCTTTTCAATTCGATTTCTTTAAACGTGACGTCAAAATCTCTGTTTTCAGAGACACTAGTCGACTCCCTGTCTAATTAACGGTGTAGACGTATGTAGCACAGCTATTGATACAAATCTGATGCACGTCTTTAGATAATATTTCCCAAATTCATAACGATTTCCCTCCTAGGTTATTTCTCTCACTGTCCAGATCTTCTGCAGCACGTGGAAGAGAGCGAAGTCCTCAAATGGTGCCTTTGGAATCATACAACTGAATCTCTGCAGCAATTGAATCGTTCGTTCTTTGACCCTTTAAAATGTTTCTTCCGTAAGGAGACAGATGCGTGGATACAAAGTCGCGATGCCAGAAACAAGATAGGAAACTGTACAGCTTCTTTGTATTCCATGATAACACTACGTCCGCTAGGAGTGCAGTTTCTGAATTCTAAGTAACGGGGACTTTTCCCTCAGCCTTAGCATAATTTTGGATTACTCGGAATTTTCGACGTTACTGAGATATGAATCAGAACTTCCTACAACAGAAACGTAGGAGCTATTTGCGGAAAATCGCAATGCCCCTTTATGTTCTTCCCAAACTAGGGACAATATCATCTCTGAGGCTAGTTCACTATCCCTTGAAAGCCAATAATACTATTGATAGAACACGTTCAACATCTTCCGCTTTTCCATCCCACGTATATTTCCGTCTCGAAATAATACAAAACGATCGGCGTGGTTTCTTTCTTGACAAGTGAACATACAGGGTGAGAATTCAAATAGAAAACGGTTAAGGTGCGGAAAGCATGCATTTCGGTACCAACAAACGATGATAAATTGATATGTTCAGGGTCATGTAGCAACTCTGAAAGAGTAACTTTCACGTAGATGATAACATGTGCGTTGGAATATGAAGAACAAAATAACACTTTCACACTACGTCGAAAGTTGATTAGATTCAGTGCAACGATTGCGAAACTTGGTTGCATGAAACTTGTATAATTTACAAGAATCTGTGCATTACTTGTATAATGGAAAATTTGATTCAAGAAAATGTCATGAAATAGAGTTGAGTTTGTGTGGTATCTCTCCTTAATAATGCAGCATCTCTAATTCAATTGTTTTGCAGGAAACGAGGAAGAGTCTTCCATTTTCGTTTGTTTCGTTGTTTGTTTGATAATACATTATTCAGTAGCATGCTTATCGTTTTACAATTTATGTATACTTCTATTTCTTATACAGGTACTAAGTAATATCGAATTGATTATTCCTGTCCAACAATTTTTCAAAAAGTGCGGCATCTCTCCTGCAATTACCTTGTACAGATATGTTGAGATCTGGATTAAGGCATCGATATCGATTACGATTTCTATCCGTTGTCGAAAATTTTATTTTTCGTAAAGACATTCTGGTTTATTTTTAATGAGTGATTATATGATCGAGGTAATAAATAATATTATTGTCTATTGTCAATGGAGAGTCATTTGGTTAGTTTCACTTATGAAAGAAGATATGTAACACATTTCCATTTGATGTTTAAATCTCATCTTATTATTGTTTTGGGTGTGATTCCTTAAATTATATTTTTTTTAAATACAACATTATCATAATGAGGCTATGAAAGACCAAGAGAATCAATCCATACGTCTTTGTTTTGCAATAACTGTTATCAAATTCTTAAATGGTATTTTGTTTCAGAAATATGATTTACATAAATCAACTATGTGTTCTTTCCACGTTAGACATTCAAAAATATGGGACCACAATCATTCGCGTTGTTCACTATTATTAGCAACGTGTAATAAGTAAATCTACATTCCAAAAACTCTAAGGATAAATATTATTATGAAACCAATTTGGATTAACAGGATTAAATAAGTGAAGTTTATTTTGTGACAGTCCAGCTTACGCTCTTCCTAAGTTCTGTAATCCTTCGTATGTCCTAAATTTTGTGTTAGTAAAAATAAACCAGAAACTAACTGTTGTATCTTCCACAAGTAAAGTGAAAGAAGCATTGGAGAGCGTGGAATTTCATACAGCTACGTGAAAATTTTAAACTATTATTTTGAAACAAGAATTAACTAGTTTATGGACAATATTAGCTCTAACTACCAAGCAAGAAAATCCAGGCAGACAAAACACGGTCGATAATAGCTGCTTTTCATCGAAGTTAAGTGAACGATCCTGTATATAAATCACCAGGAGTTAATTGCCTCTTCTTAATATCACTACCCTCTCGTGTCTCACTGTTTTGCGTTATGGAAAGGAGTAAAAAAAAAAAACGAGGAAGTTTAGAGATAGTAGGATCGGTTGTTAACATGATGTCTCCATTTATGTTTACGACTAATAGGACAAGCCTTCTGGGTTATTAAATGCGGTACTTCTGAGCATCGCCTGGTGCGGAAATCGATCTTTCAACGCTCTTTGTCGCCCGTACCAATAGGGATTATGGTTTACGATTGAACATAGTAGAAGCATTTTTTTTAAGACTTAATAATAATGGTCGTTTTCGAGAAAATATGATATACTTGTCCACCCACAGCTATAGTCTCTTACGTCCTCTCAAAATGTATTTCTTGTTTGGAAAGAGAAGAAAAGAGATGAAATTACTCTGCTATCGTCCAAAAACTGAGGCACCTCTTCATAATGGGCCAATATTTTGGGTTTTCGAAAAGATAAAATTAAAGAAAAACTAAAAAAAGTTCCATAAATTATGGCAAGATTGTAATGATACTTAAAGATGCCATTTTTGGTATTATATTTTTTTTTTATATATTTTTCCTTTCCTGCAGTAACATTTAAAAGTGTTATTTACAAAATAGATATGGATTCGTCTGATCTCTTCAGAAAGTACAGAGCAAGCTTTTACTTCCTTATGAGTCTGTGTGTATTTCATTCTCTCTTAACGAAATTTGTGCAAAGCGAAAGGATCTTATAATAACGCTCAGTTCGTCCGTCCGTCTGTCCATGTATAAAAAATAAATTTCAGGAACCCTAATGTGTAGAAAGGCGATTGAGGTGCCGTTGGAACGATCTTCGCTAGACTATCTCACAGCCGCGGAGCTGTATTGATTGGTGGAGTGGGTGAGTGTCGTCAACTCACTTTTTTAAATCAATTCAAATTTCTTCCATTCCGTTTGGACTATCTGCACCAAAATTGTTATAAACATTATTCGGGTCAATAGGAAAATACTGTTGGTATCCATGACCCGAAATATCTCTGAGACTACTAAATTTAGCAATGTCACTGGATCGACCATTTGAAAGTAACGTCCGTGACATTTGCATGGTTATTTAATAAAACCCCAGAGTTAAAATGGCTAAATACAAATTAGGAAGGGTTGCATTTGATGGAAAATAAAGAACTCTATTTACAGTCCTATTCATGTATTTCTCGAATCATTATTAACATCTATATTTGAGCATTGTAACAGTGGTAACGGACGTAACTCGCACGGAAGCAATAGTGTTACATATGTTTACAAATGCGTATATCTCTGCGATTCTAGTTCATCTTCGACAGCTATTTTTCTCCTACAGACAGCTTAAATTCTAAACAAACTTATTTAGTGATCATAAATAAATTGTTAAGATAATTCAGGATTTTATTTTATTATATTTTCTCCTTGAATTAATGAACCTGGCCAATGAAAGTAACGGACGTCACATGTACAACTTCTCCATACTCAACTCTTAATTTTAAACATAAATATTATATCGAACAATAAATTGGCATCTAAGAGATTTTTTTTCACATTTTATATTTTGTACAGAAAATAATCAAAATATTTTAAATAGGAATATTCCACATGTATTACAAACGTACATTTCCTGTTATATGAAAAAATACTGCTGTTGATTAAATATCTGAATCTATATAATATTTCAGTACCGCTTGCAAGATTATGAAATGAATGTCATGAGAAATCAAAAATGAAAAACAAACATTAACAGGTCCTTTACCATCCGAGGCTGCAAAAGATATTCCATTCAACATGAATGCCTAAGCCATCTTGAAAATATCACCAGTTGGACATAATATATTTGCTTCTGAATTGTGCTGCATTATCTGAGATAATTATTAAATGAGAAACATCTGAAAACTAACTCTGATCTAATGAAATTTTCCATTGATTTGAGAAAAATACAGAGATTACACTTTAAATGAGTCAGACTATCACTTATGATGTCTAAGGAGTTTACTTCAGAACCGTAAACATTGTTACTTGTCGCTGTCGAAAATGAAATTAGTGTAGGTAAAACTCCTCTATAACAGGTGGCTCAAAATGTGTCTCGTCCTTTACTCTTTACAGTAAATGACAAAACCAATTTGCAGGTTTAAAAATCTTTGTGAAGGACAATAGGAAAACGCTAACGTTAGATCTGAAATTTAAAATTTCCTCAGGTACTTGTATTAAAATTTATGTACATTTTTGTTTGTTATTTTGGTAACGGATGTGACATAAAATTTCGTATTATTTATGTTAACACAGAACAGACCGCATCTGAAACTCTTCAATAAAATCAAACTAAATAACAAAGTTAAATATCAGTCACACAATTATAAGTACAGTGCATTACACAACTGCTAATTGGAAGGTCGTAACAACATCAGAAAAACTCTTCTGCAGATTAACCTATATAACCTGTAATTATACTACTAATTCAATCGTTCGTAAAACAGCTATTTGGTACTATATAATATTTATTTTTGTGAATCAGTTACATTCATACTTCTTTCTGTGCAACCAAAAAAATATTTTATTATTTTTAAAGGCTTCTTAATTTTTCACTGCTTGGTTTCAAATTTTCTGAAATGGCCGATATACAAAAATTATTCTAATAGATCTAGAAAACCGAATGATATATTGATATATTTTAATGAAATGAATGTGTTCTTTTCTCTAAACGAAATAAACGTTTCATATACACAGATAACATAGTCTTAAACTGCATTTTTTTTACAACGATGGCATGTGTTTGTGTTCATACTGCATGGCACTCACAATCTTGTAACCCTAGTCCGTTTACTGGCAACTTATGATTACGCAATCTGATGCACCCCTTACCCTTTCCCAGCTCGGCATGAATGCCCTGCCAGGATGTTGACTACTGTGAGCAGGTCTGGTCTAAAATATTATAATAATAATAATACTAATCTAATTATAAATCATAATGTAAATTTATACACATTAAATTTATACAAGTAAATTTGCATAATAATCGAGAAAAATGTGAAAATTCTTTGTTTGAATACTTTGGAATATGAAAGAGTTTTGACGTTTATTAGTAACAGTACTGGAAATTTCAATGCATTCAACTGCCTTACTATTTTCAGGATATTCGCTTTCTTTTCTGTGCTAAAAGATCTAATCAATAAATGCCAATCTTCAGGCTTGCTTTATCTTCAGACTTCAGAATTCCATTAAAACTTTAGAAAGCCGATAGAGCTTGAAAAATAATTTATATCACTTGATTTATTTTTCTTTGTAGTTTTATGACAGAGTTAAGAGCAAATCATACTTAACGTTGCAAAATGATACCGATGAGAATGTAGTGTTAGTTACAATATGAAAAACAAAATAAACATGTAATAAAAATACACTTGACAAATATACGTAAAGTACTGGAACAACTAAAAACAACCGAAAAACTAAATCTTCACTACATTTGTAACAATAAGAAATGTTTTGAACAGGATACTCAAATCAGAGGGCAGTGAAAGAGGTAGATTAGAGTGAGGATCTACATAAAAATGGCATTTTCTGATACTGCCCCTGCGAAGAAACTTTGGGGATGACTAATCATTAGAAATCGAAGCAGGGAAGTTTAGAAATAGAGTTAAAGACTAGATAATTGGTATTTGAAAGGAGAACATGATAGTGTCATGTAAAGAATCCAATATAGTAATACCAACCAGGTCATGAACCAAGAAATCACTGTACGTTCTCCAAAATCCCAACAAAATAAAGTGGTTGGGATATGAAATTGGAACAGAAAGTACTAAAGAAATATACTACAAACATCTCTGAAAATATTGTAGGGGTGTGGTCACGGGTCTCCCAGATATCCATTGAACGCAGTAGCTCGAAGTCCATTTTATCAAACACTGTAGGCTCTGTCCTTAGGAACTCACCTGTGCGTTTAGAGCGTCAATAATAATTCATATAATCAATCAAAATATTGTAGGAATGAAACGGACTAGAGAGCGAACCAAGAGAAAATAGGTAACAGATATAAAAGACCATCTGTAAGCGTATAATTACGAGAATGCGTAAGTATAAGGGCGTATGTTGTTAAGGGTTACCGCAGTCATGAAAAAGGAATGAAATTAGCTGAGTGTTAGGGGTTTTTTAGAAACATAAATATACGAAAGGGAACACGATATTACTATTATTTGCAGCAAAAAAAAATGTCATTTAAAACGAATCGAAATTAAATTTGACAATGTAACGTCATGTTATAATGTTCGTACTCGCATCAACGTTTGAATTATTTATGATAAAGATAAATGTAATAAAAAGTTTTCACCGTATATCCTACACAAGGCAAAAAAAAATAAAAAATGAAATATCCATATAACCGTAGAAAATACCGTACTTGGTGGAACCAGCACTATACAGAAGTCCGCACATACACGAACTAATAGCCATACATACATCCACATGCAAATAGCGTATCTCGCTTCATTTGCTTCAGCCGATGGTCGATATTGGTCTAAACGAGAGAAATCCATTCTAAACTAAGCATAGCGTTCCTCATTTCCAACTTTTGTACATCCACTCATCCAACAGCAAACACAAACATACCCCTACACACACACATTATATATACACACTATATATATATGTAGTTCGCATATAATACCTCTCATCTAACACGATCCCAAGGCACATACAGTGCCAAATAGCATCGAAAAATCCATTCCATCTGCGACTGCATTAGCTTGCCTTTCAGAGGGATTTTACAACTGCTTTGTTTTCCTCTTTTTCCCCGTATTTTGCCATCAAGAGGGTGCTTGGTTGCCACAAGTTGCTATCCCCCTTCTTCCCTGGGGACTAAGCAAACTCCACGCGCAGATTATTTTGTAGCGGTGTGCTGGAGAAAATTCACCTCCAGAGAGATCTCTCGCCTGCTTTTTTCCACTTTCTCTCCACCTTTCTCTTGTTTTGTGTTTTTTTCCTCCACGCTCTACGAATTCCCTTCATACTCTACAACTACTCAAGCGTTCTCTTACACCTTCTTGTTTTTTTTTCGCCTTTACACCAACATACAACAAAACAACTCCTTCTCTTTCTCTCTCTCTCTCTCTCTCTCTCTCTCTCTTTTGTGTACAAAATATGCAGTCATTGTTTTTTTCCAACTCTAATCAATTTCTATATATTGTCGTTCTTGGTTCGGATTTGCTTTTGAACTTTGAGTCGCTACAAAACGAAAATCGTTTACTTGGAACGAAACTTTCCTGTTTTCATTCTTTTTTATAGTCAACGCTGATTCTAATGAGAGAAAAACTTCCATTGGTCTCTGCTAACATTTACTTTAGGTGAATAAACTCTTTCTCACTTTTTCTGTACTGTACTTGAATATGTACAGCTTGGCCATTATGTGAAAACATGCGGCAGAATTGTGAACTACGTAGATAGTCACTTGTTTTATATTTCATTTGTCGCCTACTGTAATAGACGCAATGTTTTTTTTCCTACTTAGCTACTGCTGCTGCTTGCAGCTTGTCTGTCAAGGTATATGCCACTCTAAATGCCGTTCTGTTTGCATTTTCACGGATTATACTACAGCGTCACAAATGTTTTATTATTTTGGTTTTGCTATAGAAAGAACACCTTTAAATGACTAATTGTAAAATGGCATGGAGATCGTTTGGAAGACTAAATTTTATTTTGAAAGAAAAGTTACCAAGCGTATAAAGTCTCTAATCAATGAATTTTAACTGAGATACTATATGGCTGCGAAATGAAATGTGGACCTTGAATGTGAAAGTGATTAGATTAAGAATTACACAAAAAGGAATGAGGAGATGCACGTTAGGAATAAGTAGGAGGAACACGAAGACAAATCAATGCATTGTCAAACAAATGTAGAAGATGAGATCAAGATACTGCGAAGAAGATATAACCAATATTTGCGGAAATTACAGTAGAACCTAGATATACTGTTACTATGTACCAAACTGATGAAACTCACCGGGATTCGAACCTGGAATCTTAATCTCTACTTTACACACAATTGTTATTACCGATTTTATGGGCGATCATCAGCTGTTGAGACAAATACACATATATCCTGATTCTACCCTAAATACACGCAGGTTTTATCACCGTTGACATTTGGGGTGAGAATATTGGTGATAAGGTTTCGATTATTAATATGAATTGATTTTTGTGTAGGGTCACTTTGACACGTTACTAAAATATGTTTTAAAATACAAGAAATGGTGATGTGGACGAGGTTTTTCCAAATTGAATTATACCTAGTCACATTGTTTTGATAACTATACAAATAAATTACCTATGGGTATATCTACAGTTTTGGAACAGAAATAAAAGCCAGACTTTGTATTATGAAATACTATGTATATATTTAAATGAAGGTAGAAAGAACAAAATATGTATATTTACATAACTTTTACAAAAGAGATTAATGATATACTAAGCCAGAAGCAATAAATATAAAAATAAAGTAATTGGCTAGAGATCTCAAGAATTGTAACGCTACGAGCTCTTTTTAAAATTTCCAATACTCACAGTTCATCTGAAGACAATCCAAGAGTTCAATCGCTGTTGATGATAAATGAAGAGGGGGCAGGGGGAGATGAAGAAAACACTTAAGCACTGAGAAGGAGATAGTCCAATCCAAATATTTTGCAGGAAGATGACGTCCTCGAGCAAGCACTTGTAGACTCGGATGTAATTAGCACTGTTTACTTAGTATCTTTTATAACTCACACATCGTTAAACCTGGTCGGTGTAGCTTAACGAAATCATTGCTTACACCGTTTACTGTGATGAAAAGTGCAACTACGTACATGTCATTATGTCACTTAAAAATGACATTTTCCTTTTTGACTTTGAGGAAATTAAGAAGATGAAGCACCACAAAGTTACAGACTGTTCGTCGAGAGTAACAGTTACACAAATGTATTACAATTTTTCCTTTTTGTTTGTGTAACGCGAGCTGTTTCTTTTTCTTTGTACTTCCAAAGAAATGTTATGCTAATGTGCGGTAACGAACTGACGCGCACTTTTACTGTTCATTTGCCGTTTTTCCGAAGAACGCTTAACTGTTCTCGTAAACCTTTTTAGGTTTTATAGAACCAATTATCTGTCGATTATGTGAACAGAATAACTTTGGTTTGCTATTATAGCGGCTAACAAAAACAATAACGCATATATAGGAAACAACTGATTCGCGTGGTAGACTCTTCAAACTTCCAAAACCGACTGAGTTACAAAAGTAGTTAGTTTCTTGACTCACATATGGTCACGTGATCTGTTATTCGTTACATGCCCAAATAAGGTAGTTGATTATTACAAGGGTTGACTTATAATTGTATGAATATTGGTTCTTACATCCTAAGTTCACAAGGGTTGTATGGACATTTATAAACATAAGATAAAGTAACAAAATCGACCTTAACGCTACTATTATTAGGTTTGTATTCTATCAAATTAAATAGCACGAAAACATCAAAATTTTGCGTAGAAACTCAAGTGATTCATCCTCACATGTCTACTGTGGGAAGAGAGAAAGAAAAAAACTGTCGTCTGAGTCGTACGTTACGTAGTTTTCTCCCTTCTCACATAAAGAATAATGTATAACAAAATGGACATTGACATTTACATTTTAGGTTTATATGGGTTATCAGAATACAAATATACAATGAAACTGCAACATAAAATGAGCTTAAATGATTGCTGACATATGGTTCAATATGCTGTTACTCTATTTCTGCGTAGAAAAAAGAGTGACCCATGTGTTGACGAAGGAAACTCTGTCTCTTCGTGAGAAAGGAACACAAAAAAGAGTGGTGGTGAGACGCACTTTAATAGCGTTTCCCACAATGAGTCAACCATTAACAGACTGATGATAAAACAAATCAATGTTTCACATTCGCATTTACAAGCCAAAAATTGTGATCGCATTTTTATCTGAATACTACATACAGAGAAATTGTCACAAATTATGCTTGCCAAAAATTTTCATAAGAAATACTCAAAAGAATAATTATTATAATTACTTGTTAATAGCATGGCGGTTATAAAGATGAAGAATGGCCGGTCATATAATTATCTAGACAGAGAGATCTAAGATGGACGACAAATGTTCTACAATAGATTCTCAGATAAAGGATATTTACGTAGAAGACGGATCAAAAGCAAGATTGATAGATGAAATTAAGCATTTTTCAGGAGTAATATTGATAACAGCAAATGACAGAGATTTGTAGAAAAAATGTAGTAGGCCTTTATTCAGCAGTAGATACCTAATTACTGGTTTTAATAAGTCAAGTAAATAGAATTTTCCATGCAGCTAGGATGCAAATTTCCATGCCACACAGATGCAGTGTTGCAAATTGTGAACAATATATGAGAGAGTGAAAGTTGAAAATGTTTATTATGATCATTTTACCCCGTATATTATTTATCATTTTGTAACACTGCATTTCCTCCTTCACATATTATAATTGTCACCACTAGGGGATGCTAAGTAGCTAATTACCAACGGGGTGTCACTTTAAAGAAACTTCATGCCAAGATATCAATATTGTTAACATGGTTACATAACATTTTAAATTCTAATATCTACCCTTTTGGTAAAAATCAACTCCACAAAATGTAATTAATACATTATTTTCTTTAGTTCGAGATGTCCTCAAATCTGGTAACGTTAATTAATTCATTTCCGGACGTCATAGAATGATGAAATTTTGTACAGCGACGTAAGCCGGGTGACAATATAATATTATATTGTTACTTTTAAATATTGATTTTGGTAAACTGGATGATGCTGTTAATTTACTAAAATTACTATGGAAGTTCTAAATTCTCTTGTCTATTGGTACCATGATATACACTTTTTTGCTTGCTACATTTATCTACATGGATTTGGTTTACGTTAGGTTGGATTACTTTGAAGTAGTTTCTATTTTTACATGGAATTTGAACTAACATGTTTTCTTTTAAATGCATGAACCGTATTTCAGCATGAGTCTAAGGATACGTTTTCTTTAAATTTTATCTATAAAACTAAGCTGTTGATTTATGTGTCACAAATAATGTTATTCAATTACAGAGGAATTAATATCCGAATTGTGATGTGACTTATCATACATGAGAAGACTATTATTTTCATCATGATTAATGGAATTCTCTGCATGCTTTATTTTATTGTTCAGCTTGAGGGAAAAAAACTGTGTTTGCTGTTTGCAGTGATACAGTGCGATCGGTAAATGAATGTATAGTGTTTTATGTGTTTATGAAATTATGGAATATTTCTCTTTTGTACAAGGCACTACTACATACATGAAGATATTCTGTTCTTTTTTCATACTATAGACTACATCAGAAGAGGAAATGCTTTACTGCTATGCTTGTATACTTTTTATACTATCGCAGGTATGCGATAGGTGAAAAAGTTCTATCTTTTTCTTTATTCTGTCTGTACATGTTGATTACTTTTCTTTTCAGGTCTTACTGTCGTACACTCCAGTTTCTTTTCTTTTTTTTCTTTTTTTTGTTGTTGAAAGGGTGGGTGAATACTGCGGTACGAGTTAGTGACTTTTCTAGTCACGAGTTGTACTACCTTCTTGCTTAGCCACTGTTACGGACTGGCAAAGATGTAAGCGATCAGCTGATTACTTCTCTTGTTTTTACACAAGTACATTGTGCACTTTATTGCGACATCCTCTGGTTATGGTTGCGGTGCTTAGAGGAGGATACCGTACTTATCTTTGCCTTTGCTTACAGTAATATATACGATTACCGAAGAACTTGCTGGGAAGGACTCTCCAAATGCAGTATGTTTCATATGTATTGCGATTTATGTATGTCAAATCTCGTACGTGCATATTGTTGTTTTGTATAATTGACCTTGACGCAATAAGATCTACGTGAACTGCTGTAATTACTTATCTTTATGTGGTCTTCTACTAATAAACCATCTTGGTTATCTGGAACTTCAATTATATCATTAGAAATCCTAAGTTTAGTTTCAGTTATGTTGTACGGATACTCTTTAGATATTACCCCTGGTAGTAAATGCTCTTGCTGAGATTAATGTGTATACGGTACAACAGTTTGCTGTTCTGTTTGACCACATATATCAGTTATAATCTACGATATACGATATATTTATATTCGCTCTTCATCTCATTATTTGCAAAAAATACAGCAATTTATACATGTTTATATATTTTAAAAGTATGTTTTAATATATTTTTTTAAATTGACTTCTTTATCCTATAATAAACACTAGCCTGCAACGATGTAGAGTTTTGACTGGTTGCGGAACATTTTAGGATTTAGTCACAAAATATTAGCTTGAGAAAAAGTATCCGAACGGCGAAATAGCTCGAAAAAAACAAACAATGAAAATACTTATTACAGATATACTTTTATTAAACAAATAGTACTAAAAAGTAAAAAAATATTTTGTTTATGCATGACTAGAAAGAAAAGCATGAGGCGCACCAATTCAAGAATTTATGAAGTGACTATATGAGAGCTCTTTTCTTTTTAGTCATGCACAAACAAAATATTTTTTTTTACTTTTTAGTACGAATTGTTTAAGAAAAGTAGGTCTATAAAATGTTTTCTTATTATTTTTTACTATAGTGCAGTCTACATTTACGATTTTAAGAAGTCGATTGTGGAAGTTGAATCAATTGCATATCGAATACGAAGCGTATTTCGATCCATGTGGAAAGTAACTTTTCTTCTTGTTTTTGTGTGAAAAAAATGATCTCTCAAAATTTGTTCCTACAGTGTGGAACCACCCTGTATTTGTTGGTTCATTCTCAAAATTAAAATCAACAGAAACAGTAGAAATTTTGTAAGTTTAGCCATTTCTACTCACCCGTGAAGTTAAATTGAACAACCCTATAGGATAGTTATTTTAAACTTCTCTGTATTCAAATAGCGTAATGACCTCAATATACGGTATTTAGAATAATTTAATTACTACAATTTTATATGGAATTATAGATTGTTATGCTTTCGTTCTCCCATTTTTAAAGATCTGTTATATTTGCATATGCATACATCATGCACACTGTTTTACATTTCGTTCAAATTTATTTCATACTCTCATAATAAAAAAAGAACCACACAGAGAGAGAGAGAGAGAGAGAGAGAGAGGAGGGAGAGAGAGATAAATTATTTATACACATGTTTCAATACATAACTCATTAATCGAATATTTACTTGACCAACATATTTCACATGATTCGTTTACACAAATATGTATGGAACGTGTTTCTTCTCACCGATTCGTATTCCCTTCGGAAACAAACGAGTAATTATGAAATAATTTCAATGAAGCGTGTATATATATATATATATATATATATATATATATATATATATTTATAAACGCGTGGTATGTGCACGTATATATAATTGTAATAGATGTAATTGTCTACAAACAAACTGATGTGGCAGCATTCGTTGCAAAAAGAAAAAAAAAACGATTCAACAGAGGAAAGGCAAACTCCTACATTTGAAGATGGTTTAAAGAGAGCTAAGGCCAGGTTGTGTAAGGTTTCAGTTCTTAAGATCGCCCACGAGTGCCGAGCTTAGTTTACTGACAAGTGTAGTGATTACGTATTTGGGATAATGAATTTTGATCAGAGAGGATGATAGAAGATAGATCATGACATAACTTGTAAATTGGTAAAGTACTAACCCGCAACCCGCAATCATAATGAATAATTAACAAAGCAGTGATTTCAACGCTTTTTGCACATTTGTGTTTTTTTATTTAAGATTATTTTTAACATAGCTTGTATGTACACATGTTGCTCATGGTATTTTCTAAATAAACTTTGTCTCACTAACTTTAGCACATAACTTCTTCAATTCCCCCCCACCCACACACACGCACAAAAAAAAGGAAAATAACGGATTTATGTATTCTAAGTAGATCAGTTGGTTAAATCGCGAGATAATAATTGCATTTAGCTGCATTGAAAATATAAAATACATTTACAATAGGAAAAATCACATTTTGTAGAGGATCAAAAAACAAGATTCTGTTTCAATTTTACTAATTTTGCCCCTCCGTAACCCAAGATTTCACCTGAGCCAAAACGAATAAAGCGAACATGACTCCACCAAGAAATTCCTCTTACAAACACGGAAAAAATTCAAGAAGAAGTCATCCAAACTGCAACTACAATTCGCTCACTCATTGCGCACTACGATGACATAACGCAGGCGGACAAACAAGATCACAGTTCTGGCAATATCGACATTCTTTTAGAGGAGGAAATCACTGAAAAGGAAATCACCAACATTCTTAAAAGGAAAAGAAATTCAGCTCCAGGTACAGATAAAATACCGTAGATAGCACTGAAAAGAAGCCCGCCAATACTTCACAAAATATTAACAGCTCTCTTCAATTTATATTTTAAAACTGGCTACACCCCCTCCCAATGGAAAGACGTTTATACTATTTTCATACCGAAGCATAATAAAAACCGCCTAAATTCAGACAACGACCGCCCTATCACACTAACGAATACAATAGCCAAAATCTGTGGCACGATTCTAGCTAAAAGATTAAGCAATTTCATGGAAGAGGCAAATCTCATCACATACAGTCAGGCAGGATTTCGGCCAAAGACCTCAACAATAGACCAGTTAAAGCGCATTACAACAGATATTCAAACTATTTTAAATAAAGGAAAAAGAGCCGCGGCCGTATTTATGGATTTGACTACCCCTTTTGATAGTTTGCATTACGGGCTCCTGTATAAGCTATATGCTCTTAATTTATCCACTACAACTATAAGATGGATTAACAACTTCTTGACTAACAGGACCACCAGAGTCAAATACGGAGAGGAACTATCAAACAAGATAACTATTCAAAGAGGAGTCCCTCAAGGTGCGGTCCTTAGCCTAACTTTATACACCATCTATATTAACGACACAGTTGTTCCGACAAAACAACAAACAAAATTAGGTTTATTCGCCGACGACACGGCCTACTGGACTGCAGCACGTACAACTAAAGCTACCATAAAAGATCTACAAAAAATTACAAAGAAGTTTACTAGCTGGTATAACACATGGAGATTCCAATTAAATCAAAATAAAACTCAGTTTGTAGTCCTTTATCCATCAGTAAGGGGCACCAGAAAAGATAAGGAAAAAATACAAAGCAATTAAAAACACTAAAATTTATCCAACAACATCTGCAAAATACTTAGGCGTAACATTGGACCAACGGCTTACTTTCAAAACACACCTAAAAGACAGAAAAGCAATAGGACTCAAGACTAGCATTACTGAAATTCTACTTCAGATCCACAATTCCTATAGGCATCAAATCCAGACTATACTTGTCCATTCTTAGACCCATGGTAATTTACGGATACGAATTGTTTCACTCAAAAATTAATACGGAACAAATCCAAAAATTCGAAAGATACTGGATCAAGTACACTGGAAAATTATGGAAGGCAAACAAGACAAAACTCTACAATAGTATCGCAATAATTCCTGTAGACACATATTTGAAAGAAAGTCAAAAGAAATATATATATTCAATCAGCCAAAGAGAAAAAAAATCATTACAGCAAACCTACCACAACAGATGAACCACAAAATCATAAGACATTCCATTACTCATCAAGAATTTTTATCTTACTAGTATCATATAGCACAGTGACAACATCAAGAAAGCATCTCACAAGCAAATTTTCCACAAACGACATGAAAAAAGGAGCAATATCACATCGTTTATGAAGGCATGTAATTAACAAAGCAAGTTCTAATAAGACAAATTGATTTCCCACTCCCCTTTGCTTCCTAACACCCAATAATCCTTTACCTATAAACTTCTAATAAATCTATATCTCAAAAGTCAATAATTATTAAATTAACCCAAATTCTAAATTGATCCTCAATATTTCTGGAAAAGATAATAGAAATAAACGAATTAAGATATTCCTATAAATATTAATAATTTCAAATTACTTTGCCTTTACTGGGTTTCCTGCTTGTTTGACGGGTGCGGGTTGTTTTGGTGCTTCTGCAGTTTTCGATTCACTCCCTCCGAACTTATTTAAACTAATCACACAAATTTTCTAGTTTACATAGGACAAAATGGCCTGAATTAGCCAGAAGTTCCTTCTGAGTGGCCCTGCGGACCCAGGAATTTACTAACTTGCTTGCCGAGTGACCACAGTTCAGTTTGTAGGGTGTTAGCTTCGTAAACTTTGTAAACTTAATTTTTTATGGGTCAGTCTAGTAACTTTGGACTTCGGCATGTCACGATTCGCCTTTTAGCTGTTAAAACCCACACCCATTCCCCTGCCGGGACTCGAACCCGACACCTTCGAGCCGATGGCCTACCGCCGCAGCCCGCTCGGCCACCCAGCCGGCTGTTAGCTTCGTATTTCGAGCGCCCTGGGTTCGATATCATTAGACCGAGTATCTTGATTAAGGTTTATCCAAGGTTTCACCTCAGAGTCACACCAGCAAATGTCGAGATGGTATCCTTCAATTTAGGCCCAGGCCGACTCCTTTCCACATCCTTTCCCGTACCCAATCCTGGCCTGACCCATAGATGCCTAAAGCCCATTCAATTCAATTCAATTTAGAAACCTTAATTTATTTGGCTGTTTTTAAACAAGTAAGACTACAACCATGTTTTATAGTATTTTTGTACAAAATGCACTCAGCCTTTTATGGCACGGTATCGCGTAAACGAAAGCAGACAGGAAGAAACTGACTTCAGATTTCAATTCCGTGACCTTGAAATACTTGGGATATTTTCAATAAGACTTTTTCCTGCAGTATTTTTATACAAGTTATTCTATGAAATTCACATAACCCATTCGGAATTTCTTTATTTTCTTTAACTTCACTTGCCAAAAATGTAATTATTAGTACGTAGTGTTGTTTTTTTAAAAGTAACCCACAATGAAAAAAGAAGATAGAACACATTTTCTCCCAACAAGATATAAAAAGAAAAAGAAAAGACATTCTAACAAATTTCCATTCAAGTTTTTTTAGAAAAGAAAGCACTTCCATTTCTCCATTCGTACACTCACATGCTACCAGATGGTGTACGCATCGAAAAATCCCCCCTGGGAGCCATATTATAGGATGTATCAGTAAGACCACCCATCAGAGATCAATGAGCTCTTGTCATTCCCACTAAACATAACAGTTAATCTTCATCCGAAACGGCACAGCGCCATATTGCTCCACCCATAAGCTAAAGTGTTTCTCAATAGACATCAATTTAAGGTCTTTAATTTTGCTACTGCGAGAGTAGGCGGGTTGATTAACTGTTATTATTGTTAGTGTATCCGATGTTACGATGAATGGAGGATCGATTATACGACAGGGTTCTCTGAAACTGATAGTAATCTGTGCCCACTAATTATCCTTCTGTGCAATAAATACACGAATGTATTTTTTTTTATTATTGTTTTTGTTGATTGTTCAGGTAAGTGATGTCAAGTAGCCCGACAGATGGTACCGGTAACCAACAAATTAATGGGCTTAATTATTTAACAGTTATTTTGCAGGATTACGGATATTTAAAATATTTATTATTTCTTTATTTATTGAAACACTAACGTGTTAACATTTTGATATCACACTTCGTTTTGTACTTGTTGTGCTTACTACTTTCTCAGATGTTCCTTCAGTTGAAAAAGACCAGCTGCTACTTCTATACATAGGAGGTAGTAAAATTTAGATTGTTTTATGTCCTGAATAGGCTTTCACAGATTAAATCAATTAATAAACTAGCATTCTATTACCTGTGCGATAAATTTATCTAATCAATTGGCATAATCTACAATACATTATTATAAAGAACGAACATTAACAGAGGGCTAAGGTCGTTATAAGAGCCACATCAATTTACTTTGCAAAAACCTGTACATTTCCTCTTATACCTTCTTTATCTCCTTACCAAACTTCCTCAAATTTGGGAAAAGATAAACGAAGAAACAACAGAGGAGCAAGCAATTCTCCTAAGAAGACGCATAGACAGGATGTGTTGGCGAGAAAAGCTCGTCGAGGATCTGCCGCCAGAACTGGTGAAGAGACTTGTAGCAGCAGGGAACAATTTCTCAAAGCAAACAAAATCCAACAAACTAAAGAAAACAAACAAACTAACAAGGGACAGCAGCTTCAGTGAATCCAAGAGGCAGCACGTGACTTCTCTTCTGATAGTGACCTTTTCCATGCCTTCCATGTTATAATTATCATGAAGAAACAATTTGCCCTAATAAACCTCGTTTCTCTATAAATGCGGGAAATCCCACCTGAGTCATACTTGTAATATAGTACCCAATCCTAATTTCTGCGCATCTTGTAAAAAGATTGGGTACAGAGTGGCTAGTGCTATATGTCCATTGCGTCCAAAAGCATCCAAAAAGGAACGTCCAAAAGCATCCAAAAAGGAACTTCCAAAAAAGCTCTACAGATCGTCAGACAAAGACACTCGGAAGCACAATTTTGAATTAAATGAAGCAGACCCACCAGATAATGAACCTGTCACTAAGCAAAAAATTCACTCTCTTGTGAATCAAACTCTTACTCTTCAACTCTTCAACATTGACGAAATGGGTATCTACCGTTTTTTCATTGACTATTCCCGACAACCTAAACCAAAAATTACACACTGCCTTAAATCTCATCTCTGAAGAAATGCTGCAGTGCCATCTCAACATCCTCAAGTCAGTTGATGGACATTGGACATGTCTTCATCGGTAAAGTATCTTTTACAAAAACAAAAACAAAAAAAAAAAAAACAATAAACCTGTGTAGGCAGGCACATGAAATGAAACCAAACACAAATCTTTTAAACAACAAACTATCATAAAACACAGATTTCGAAAGACAAAATTGATGCCTTCAATCTAAAAAATTACATTCAAAACTGAAGCACGGCTCCTCGGATAGGACGATATTCATACTTAGAATATTCAAAAGATAAATTGCACGCTAACAAATCTCCATTGATGGAACACAAATACCCATATTTCCTTAATCACATATTAACCTACATTCCAACGATTTTCCTCTTACCAACAGTTCATAAATGAAAACAACATTCTGACTTTAATTTAACATTTCTCCCAAATTATATTTTCCAATTATATTCTAATTGCAAAATTAAATCAATAGATTAAATCACTTAACCTGCGGTAGATTTGCCTTAGGTTTTGTTTGGGGAGATGAGTGTCCTGGTGAGGGTTTGATTTAGACAGTTGGATATTAACTTACCAATAATTAAAACTGCAAACCATTATCACATTCTAAGAACGAAAGTGGGCTAAGATGCCTAGAAGTCCCGCCTGGTGCCCCTGAGGGCCTTGGGTATTTTACATTCATGCAGGTAGTAAAATCCATCGGGCCTTGTGTCAAGATCTCGGGATCAAAAATATTTGCGAGTAAGTAATCCATGGATTGAGAAAAGCCGGATTACATTAAATTGCGACTCAGCAGAATGCGAGACAAATAAGGCATCCTATATTTAGTGGATACCTAAAAAATGGGTCGGATTGATTCGAGACTTTTCAAAACCAACAGGCATAGTCCGATTTAATGCACAACTGCAGTAAGACAGAGAACTTCAAATAGCTGCGCTGATATAATTTTTAAATGTCATTGTCTATTTGTGTAACTCTTTTTTTTAAGAGAAAACAGATGGTTTTCAATGAGAATTTAAAAGAAAATCAGTAGATTCTAATGCATGATAGAACTGACTTTCACAAAAGTAGTTTAAAGTGTATCTTATTTCATGTCATTTGTTGAAACTTGATTCTAATAGATCTTATTACATCTTAAGGCAACAGGCTAGGGTGTTTGCAATTCTAGAATAGTTCGAAATTGAAATCGGAAATTCGTAATGGAATATAAATTTTTGTAATTCTGGAATTCCGCAATCCAGAGTGTTTCAGAATGTCAGACATTTCCCGAGAATCTTAAGAGTTCCGAGTTGCAAAATTGTCTTCACACATGCGAATGCCTTTACTACGCGGAGCAAACTTATAATGTATCATTTGTTCTTTGAAAAAGGTAGAGAACTTGACCTTGTATAAATGTACCATTCAGCCATTTCATTTCTGGTTTAACGTGAAGTTTATGCATACATTTTATTATTTTTTCTTCTTCCTGTAACATTTATATAAAAAAAATAATCTATATATTAAAAAGTTTGCTAAAAAGTGCTTTGTCCAGTCCGTCCGTCCGTTCTACTGGACCGATGTTGATCATTCTTTTTCTCCTATTTCCGGAATATCACGTAAATGATCCATCAAGAAACCGCATTCTACGTGAAGTCTGAACCAAAAGAGAAGTGTTTGAGTGTTCTCCACTATGTATTCCTTATGGGGAATATTTATCAAACTTTGTCCAAACCGTCCGTCCGTTCTACTGGACCGATTTTGATCAATCTTTTTTTTTTATTATCCAGTTTAATAAGTAGATAAGCCATCAAGAAACAGCATTCCTTTACGTAAAGTCTGAACTGAAGGAGAATTACTTTGCCCCCTACACATAGGAGAGTCTGGTTACGTTAAAGGGGGCGCAGTCCCCAAAACTTACCAAGTTAATGGCGCAGCCCACCACGTGGAAGCGACTATTGTTGAATGGCCCAATGACTGTTGCCAACTTATTATATTCACCCCGCACCAACGGGCGAGTACTTTTGCTCGTAAGATTGTAAACAAATTTACAGATAATTAATTAAAGAAATTTAAGGATTCAGTGTAACTTTCACACCGCAATAATTTCAACCAATTGTATAATTCCAGTTGTATAAATATATTCACTCCTTGTTAGGAATGTCTAATGCTACTTACATTGTACTGCGTGGTACGTACAAGGCCATCAGGGAAAGCTCAGCTTCCTCCGAAGTGACTTAGAGGTCATCAAATACATGAATGATTTCAGTGTACAACTAACACGTGATCTCCGATTTCTACGAAAAAGATCTACTCATGATCTGTGATCGCTATGCCAAACTTGGCATCTGTGACTATTACCACTTCAGAGAAGAAAAATTCTGATCCATTGTGATCACAAACTCCGATAATTGTCCATTGATAGCATAATTCCTTGTCAGAGGCTAACTAGATATTGCCATACAGAAGGTCCTCTTCTTCCAACTCTCGAGAAACTCGACACTTTTCAATGGATAGTCCAGATCTGGGAAAATCTTCAGTTGATTACCGCTTGCAAGTAAATTCATGAACCTACTTCCGAACATTACCGTCAACAAAGATATTGTCCCTAAAAACATAACTCAACTATTGATGAATAATAATGGATTTCTTCATCACGTGCAGATTAAGCTTTAACTGACCAAATTGCTCATCCACAGTAAAATCCAACCTTTCAGTCCAGTTTGGGAAAAAACAGCTGTTCTTCACAAAAACCTGGAAACAGTGTTAGAGCGCATCTCATAAATTATTGACCTGCACTCTGAAAACTAATGTCCAGGATTATTTGAATAGGTAAAAATATCTAAAAGAAATTGTAAAAAAAAAAAAAAATCAACGAAATGCTTCCTATCTAAGTTTTAGATGTTATATTTTGTATCCATTATAGTGCTAACAACATTCTCTGTTAGATTCGTTATCAAATAACATGAATAATTCATGTAGCTGACTTTTCCATTTTCTTTTAAATGTGATACAAAACATAGTACATGTTTTGAACTAGTACATACAAGAATTATTCACAAGCTTTCTTCCTGCTTGGCAGCTACTCTTAGCATCTATCAACGGCTTCTTATCATACAGGACAGCCAAACGCTTAAAAAAAACTTCTTTTCATTTTACGCAATTTTTTCTTCTTTTGTTTCTTCCGCATTGTCTTAGGAATGAAACTTTTATGACTCAATTATACTGCTATTTGTAAGTGGAGACATTTGAGTAGCATTATATATCATAGTTCTTGGCACAAAGGCTTTCGAGTGTACATATATATATATATACTTCATATCTCTTTTGCGTCTAACGTCATATAAAGTCTCTTTATTTCGCAGAAATGGAAGACCCTGTCTCTTTACATTACTTCTTACAAGAAATTGGACAACGAAAATATAGAATGAGAGCAGAAAGGAAGGAGTGGCTGGCTGGTTCCTTCCCGTTCCGTCTGTTTGATTAAAATTGAAACTAAAGGCAAAGAAAACGGAGAAAAATGAAGGTTAAAAGATTTTTTTTATTTCTTTTAGAGTTTTTTTTCTTATCGTTCTATCTTTCTTTTTTTTTTACATTTAGGAGAAGAAAAAAAGAAAGAGACATTTGAATTCTGTTCGTAACGGTTTGAGAATGAGAAAACTAGAAAGATCCTCTATTCAGGAGAAAGTGGGGCTGTATGGGGGAGAAAAAATGGGGCAGAAGGGATGGAAAAACTAAATGTAGTGAACAATGAAAAGTGGTACAGTATAAAATTGGAAAGTTTTATCCAATATCGAAAAAGGAAAAGGGAGGAATGTAAGAGAAAGTGGGAGAGAGCCTATAGAAGGAGGTGGGACAGTGGGTTCAAGAAAGAGAAGAAAAAAAATTGAGAATCGAAAAGTGGAACCGTCTGGGTAGTTTCCGATAGACTTTTCAGTTTTCTTTTCTGTCGGTTTCCTGTCTGTTTTGTTCTTGTCCTCATATTTCCGGTTTTTTTTCTCTTTTGTCTCTG
>JAGDQP010019167.1:3237-23581 GCA_022664845.1 Lepisma saccharinum
GTGGTGAAATTTTTGCATATTGTCTTTCTCCATCATGTAAAGTTCCCTTAAGATAGGATTTTTTTAAAACGAAATTCGCCCTCCCTCGGCATGTCAGTGTTGCCACCTACATTAAAAAATATAGTTCTCGCGAATTCTACACTAAAATTTTGCCTGAATATTCTTCGGCACCATTGGAAAACGGCTGCAAGGTTGAGCGCTTTGCCAATAACCCTAGTTAACAAAATAATTTCATTGTTTTTGTAAGCTCTTCTTGGAAAGTCGCCAAAGTGGTTACGCGCAGTGCCATCTTTATCATCTTTCCTTCGCAAAAGATACGATCAAGTTGCACGAAATTCAAATCCATCATGAGCGAGCCCCGTCAAGTGTTTTTATTGACTACTCGGCCAAATTCCAAATTAAGTTCACGACTAGTTCTTAAATGAAAAGGACCCATCCTCACGTTTCAGTTTCGCCCTCATCTCAGTCTCACGTCCTCGCTTAACCCTCAGCCTCATATTTCAATTTCACCCTAACGTTTGATATTTACCTCCACCTGGCGCCCTAAACTTTGAGGGTGAAGGGATGTGAGGGACAGGTCCGCCCTAGCGAGGATCACCCTCACGATGTTAAACACCTATGGGGATGGGTTCCAGATTTAGAGATAATGCCAGACATCTGTCACCGACGGAAGAAAAGTTCGAGTGCTCCTTGTTGAAAGGCAAGGAATACGGGATACCCACGCGGCATGGGGGATGTGGAAGTAGCGCTGCACATATTCTCAATCTGATAATGAGTGCACTTCAAAGCGCCAGCATGGGAGCACTAAAGAGAATCCTAAAGCGTCTAGCCGGGATTTGAACCTGGGCTACTCAATGCGTAGTAAAACGCGCTACAAGTTGTACAACAATATATTATTGTATTGTTTGTACTGTGAACACAACTCAATAATAAATAAATTAAATTAAAAACATTACATATGCATTAATGTGTTTTCATAAGGATTCAATTTTTGAAAGTTAAACATGCATTCTTCACCCGTGTCGTTCCAAAATAGTCATCCGTAAACACTTGGCAACACGAGCTGGTCTCTTTACTGCTAGGAAAGAAAAGAGATTTTATTTTTTTTAAACTGTCAGACGCAAGAATTTGCTCAAGTATCATTTTAACACGGGATGTTAGATTGAGGTCAATCTCTCTAAGTTTCACGTTTCATATAAATGCAAAACTACTAAATTCTATTTTGATATAAAGTTTTCCTCATATTTTTAGTGTTGAATGCAAACCAAATCGTCCTGTGAACCTTCAAAACTATCCCCCGCCCCCGCAAAAAAAAGTCTTACAAAACAACTACATAATGAAGGTACTAGGTTCAAGCCTCGCCAGTAAAAAATAACGAAAACAAGCAGACGAGTATATCAGGGTGAACCTTAGAATCTAAGGAGCCTTTATTTTAGATCTGGAGTTCGTTCTGAATCAATTATCGCTACTGTACAGCACAATAGTTATTAAAATAATAATGACCTTACCGTGCATTTAAACTCCACTATTCTCAGGATTAAGTCGTCCCATTTAACGAACGCCCAGGTTATCTTGGGAGTTAGAAACACTGTAAAATAATCCTTCCATTCTAGGCAATCCCTGTAACCTAGTGCAGTTGTTAAGGCCTGAGCAAACATGTCTTCTACCAAAATACCGGCTGCAAAACAAAACAAGCAAAAAAAGTATTTTTATAATAGACTAAAAATAGAATGCTAGACTCGAACCTGTAACATCTTATTCCAATTCGACCTACCATCGATTCTCTTTCAAGGTCACATGGCGCAACCTTTCACTACGAAAATCGAAAATTGTATGTTCAGATCTTTTTAGGAAGAAAGGAAATTATACAGTTTTATCTCTCTCTTTGGTGCAAGGTTCATTTAGGGATGATATTGGGAACAGGAGTACACAAAACATTCATTATGGCACTTAAAGCTTTCTTGCCCCTAAATATGCATAATGGCATGTTCAGACACAGCTGAACTGTGTAGTTCCAGGTTTGGCAGGTAACCTAGTAGTACACCTACAGACAAACGTTTTGACGCATTGTTGACTTGCAGAAATACACACAAATCATGACGCATTTTCCTCAGAAATATTGTCCTGATATCTAGCTAAAGAAAGGTGACATTTGAAAATACACAGACTGTTTATTAATTTGTGTAACTGAGAAACAGGCTAGTAAAAACGAAAGTTTTCAAGATATTTCCATGAAATTTTCCACAGTTGCTCACAAAGCTCTGAAGTTTTGACACTCTGAAAATAATTTTCCTAAACTAAATTTTAACCTTTTTGGTGGTTAAATCGTAAAATTGAACCTTGTTCATGGAAAAATCAATGTTAACTCTCAATTTCAGAGGACCATTTTCCTTATTCGTTACCAAAATATTACTGTCTGACTTATTCTTGGTAATTAATAAAATTAGACAAGGAAAAGTAGTCCTCTAAATTAACAGTGATTTTCCCAAAGTTCACTTTTAAGTTTTAACCACCAAAAAGGATCTTAAAATTTAGTTGAGGCCAAATATTTTCACAGTGTCAGAACGTCCGGGTTTTATGAGCAATTGTAGAAAATTTCATGGAAATATCTTGAAAATTTTCGTTTTTGCAGGTCTGTTTCTCAGTTACACGAATTAATAAACAATCTGCATACATATAAGATGGTAAAAAGGCAGAAAAAAAGTACTTACATTATATCATACCAAGATAGGCGTACACGAACATCACAAAGACAATAGAAAAACGGCAACGTTTCGCAAAAGCGTTTTCACATGGTAGAAAAGAAAATGGACAATTTGGACTGCTGAGAGACTTCTGCTAAGGGGACGTCATGTTGCCAACTGATGCTGAGCCAGGTTATGGAGGCGGGAAAATGACTCGCCAGGTAGATGGGTCGGAGAAAACACCCAATGAAGAACGTGTGGAGGTTACTAGCAGCAGGTAAGGGGCTTCCTAAAGGAATAAGAAGGTAAAAAATCAGCGGGGAAGGGGAAATAATAATAATAATAATAAAGAAACAATATTGAAAAGTAGGATTAAAGGGCAACATGATACGGAACGAAGAAGAGAATGATAGAAGAAGAAACTGCGATGCCAGGAGTTATATTCAGTTGAAGCCGGGTTCATGGTTGGTGAACGTCTCCTCCCATCACTTTCTAACTGGGGCAGGTGAGTCAAGGTTCAGAATTTTCACGATTCTGACTCGAAAGGTTTCGGGCAAAGGGGCAGCCGTGATAAGAAGTGTGTTATGTTATGGTATGGTTGCGGAAGTTGTAATTTGGAGGAGTAACGATGGTTGTTGATGCGGATTGTTAGAGGTGTTTTGGGTTTCGCCAACGTAGAAGGCGGAACATAGATTACAGAGTAGGAGATAAATGAGGTTGGAAGATATCCAACAGCCAGTGTCTGCAAGAATACGCCTTGTGAGTGACAGGATGTTCGAAGGTTAGACTGAGATCAAAAATAGGACAGGTTCTGCAGCGGAATGTATTGGACTTGCCAGGTTTGGGAGAGAGGGTGGGATTGGTCTAGCTCTGGTGAGAATCGTGTTGAGATTCGGAGGTCTGCTGTAGACTATTTTGGGGCAGACACTTGTATAGCGAAGTCTATATTACCACACTTTCGAGTCAGCATCCTGATAATTCTAAACCCTGACTCACCTGCCACAGTTAGAAAGAGATGGGAGCAGACTATATCACTATCCTTTCCGCCAATCATGAACCCGGCCTCAACTGAATGTCACTCCCTGCAGCGCAATTTCTTCTTTGTACCGTCTCTAGTTGCACTTTTATCCTATTTTTCAATATTGTTTCTCTGTTCTCCCATTCCCCTTCATCTTTATTATTATTATTTTTCCCCTCCCCTATGATTCTTGACCCTCTCATTTCTTTAGGAAGCCCCTTACCTACTATTAGTAACCTCCACATTTTCTTCTCCATTTGGTGTTTTCTCCGACCCATCTAGTCATTTTCCCGCCTCCATACCTGGCCACACTGTTACCCAGCATCAATTGGCAACATGGCGTCTCTTTAGCACAAGTTCCGCATCAGTCCGCACTGTCCATTTCTCTTCTACCTTGTGAAAACGCTTTTGCGGAACGTTGCCGCTTTTCTGGAACGTTGCCGTTTTTCTATTGTGTCTGTGATGTTCGTGTACGCCTGTCTTGGTATTCTATAATTTAACTATTACCCGTTTCACATTTAAGTTTCCCTGTGTTGAGCGGCCGAACACTGAACTAAACAGTAAACACACACACACAACCTAGCTCATACGTGACACTTATCCTCTCTCACGCAGTGTTGAAAACTCAGTATTTTTTTTGCAGAGTACATAGTACGTAACTTTGTTTAAATAGTCCTGAATTAAAGTTAGCGTCGGAATATACAGTAGTCATTTAGTCCACGATAACTGTTTGAAAAAAAAAATCCTGCTACATACTATAAAAGTCAGAGGCAAAGATATTAATTATTCATGGGTGTCAGGTTCAGTGTTTAATTTTCTCTCTCTCTCTCTCTCCCTCGATATAGGTGTGTGTGCAGCAACAGTTGCTACTATCCCCTCCCGCGTTCTGTCTCTTTCTTTCTTTCCTTCCTTCTCTCTCTCTCTCCATCTCTCTCTCTCTCACACACACACACGCAAAATCGGGAAGTTCCCGTTCTGTTCTACGTATGCCTGAAGTCTACGCAAAATAGTTCCATCTTCCGAGGCCCTACGTGTTGAGAGAGAGATGAAATAATCTTAGGTCAAAGCGATCGGTGATCTCTGGCGCCGTGTTACGTGTGTTTGCTTTCATAAAATGGAGACATCGAAAGAAAGCTCCTCGTAGAGTAAGGGAGTGAAGGGATACATATAATACAAGGGTCTCTAATCACTTTCTTCTGAGGACTGGGCGAATGGTAATATCTCAATAAAAAGGCTTCGTGATCCAGATAGTTAGTCGACTCTGTATAAGACAGTAGGCCTACAGTAAGACCAAGTGGCCGTAGCTTAGATAATAGAGTGTTGACTTCGTATTTAAGACATCTTCTGTTATATACCAGCGGCAGACCATCCTGACTCAGGTTTTCGTCAATCACACCAGTGCCGGATCTAATGGGGGAAGGGGGCAAGCACCCCAGGCGGCAAACAGCTAAGAATAAAAAATAAAAGCTCTTAAAAAATGAAGTAAAATTGCCTATTGAATTGAAATTGAACTAAAAGTGTTCAAAATTTCAATACCGGCGCGCTAAGACATTTTTCCATGTTATTCCACACAAGCTACTTTCATCTCTAAATTCAAGTCAGATAGGCAGGTCTTCTGTCTTACTGGAGTTAGTAATAGCGAAGCCACGACAGGCTTCAGATAAGATAACAAAAGTACACTACGTGATGCGAGATAATGTTGTAGCCGTCGCGTTGGCCAGTCGTGTTGTTTGGCTAAGAAAAACAATGGAAAGGTCGGCAAAAGAGAGATGGAAGGGGTGGCAAAATTTAACTTTGTCCCCCATAGGAAAATTTATAGATCCAGCACTGAATCACACCATGCGATTTCCGGGATGGTACATTTAACTTAAGTCCTGAACGGTTCCATCTCGCATCCCGACCCGAGCCATAGATGCCTATATGCCATTAAATTAAAGTGAATTTGAATTTTATTTATGGTCTTTAGGCATCTGAGGTTCAGGTCGGGCTAGCGGACGGGAAAGGATTCGGAAAGGTATCGGCCAGGACATATGTTGAAGATGCCATCCCGGAATTTGCCTGATGTGACATAAAAAAAACTCAGTCAGGATGGTCGGCCCCTGGGACCGAACACACGACCTCCCGAGTGCTACACCAACGCTCTACCACTGAGCTACGGTGACTTAGTATAAATAAATGATACAGGACAGTAAGAGTGTGGTTATTAGTTACTCCGTATAGTTGTGTAATTACAAAAAAAGTAAAAAAAAAAAAAAAAGGAAATGAATTCACATTACATTTTTTTTCAACTAGTAAAGTGAGTACATATAATCAATTCACACATTATTATTGAATATCGTATCAAACCTGGTGTGTGTGTACCAAAAGGTCATAAATAAATTTAAATTTGTATTAAAACGTGGAGTTCCGGGATAATAGGCTTCGGGGTTCGGAGTCCGCCATTCGACCGACCCTGCTATAAATCATGTATAAAATTTCTGGTAAGTAAAAAGATAAATAAAAATCATTCTTTCCTCTACAAAAGGCTATGTTAAGAACCTTAGGAAAAGTATTACAACGGTGACGAATATACAACATGACTTCAAAAAGGCAGCAGAAAGTTTCAACTACATGCAAAATCCGGAACACAAGCAGAAAATAGTGGTGTGGGAATAATAATCGCAGGCGAGTATTTAGTGTGGTAATTCTATAGAAACTCATATTTTTTTTCTATATCCCTTTTTAAGTTTACGCACTTTCGAAATATTTCATTGCCAAGCATCTCAGGCTCAAAATGGGACAGGGTAAGGGAGTATATATATCGAAAGGTAGTCAACCAGGGCCTAGTTTGTACGTACCATCCCGGTATCTGCCTGGTGTGACTGAGGAGAAACCCTGGAAAAGCTGTCAGTATTTTGACGGCTCCTGGGATCGTTCCCAGGACCAGTGTTCCATTTGTCGGACCGGGGCGTGGGGTGCCGGGGAAGTTCCCTGGTACGTGAGGATATAATCTCCGGTTGTTGATTCTGAATATCATTCCAACCGGGATAAAATCTATTTCTACCCAAAAATGCAGTATGTTGAAACGTGCAATCACCCACTAGTTTTAGGTCATCCCCCCATCCTTCGTGATTTAAAACAAATCGAACACTGCCCAGGACCTTCCGATTACTAAGCGAACTCTCTACTAACTGAGCTATGGCCGCTCGGTGTAGGTTATTTTGGATATTGTACGTTGCAACACTGTCGTCTCTCACACAGTCGGCGACTGAGTCACTGTTCACTACATCGGCGCCACGACGTAAACAGCGGCAATCCCGTGTGGAACGGGTAGTACCTTTTTTATCATCTTATATATACCATATATATAATAGGTGAAATTTTAATAGAACGGAAAGGGTTTGTACTTACGTTAGATCTTGACGAAAATCACGAACACAATAACACACACAACACTAATTTTCGGCTTCACCCGTCATCAGTAGTAGACAATAAAGTAATAAGACTTCTTTGTTGTCTATTGCTGATGACGGATGAAACCGAAAATTAGTGTTGTGTGTGTGTTATTGTGTACGTGATTTTCGTCAAGATATTACGTAAGTACAAATCCTTTCCTTTCTATTAAAATATCACCTATTATATTGCCTATCCGGCCTTCTCCTATATGTACATCAGGTAAATTTATAATGAAAGGAAGGAATTTACTTACAGCTTATTTGTTCTATATGAGAACACACACACTTCTATATTAGAGAGACTTCGTCTATATTTCGAGCCCAATATTGGCTCTTAGTTATGAATAGAGGAGAAAACGACGCTACACGTGTAGAAGTCTGAGGAGAAAGTGGCGACATGCAGCGGATGACACATCAAGCTGGGGAGTAGCGTAAAGTTACAAGAGCTTGAAACAATTGACAATAATTCTAACATTCTGACATCGTTATCAGAATCAAAAACAGCTCCAAATTGGATTAGAAACTAAATTTTGTTCGGGTTCGTATTTCAGATCCGCGTGTCCAGCGTACAAGCGACTCCTGCGATCAGATTGGACACTAAAGGGTACGATGCCCTCAAAAAGAAAATAAAAAAACAAATAAGTCACAAAGAACTCGATCTGTTGATGTGAAAACCGTAGAGAAAGGTGTTTCAAAAGGTGAAATAGAAACGGTACAAGTTGGTTTCGGCATCAATGATACAAGGCTAAACTATATTAGTCTTCAGGTGATTGAGGTGATTTTCAATCTCATTGCGAATATATCAACAGCTATTTGATTGCCTAAGTTGACTATGGATCCGGAACAAATGTACTATGTCAAGATAGGCCTACATTACAAAAATTTTGAGACCCAATTGGAAGTCCTTCCTTGTCAGTGTGAACCGCGAGATATCAACAATAACAATCTGACAGTTCTAGGTAAAGTAAAGCTGTCCTGCGCATATAGAGGTAATATATATATTTAGTGTGTTTGTGAAGTTCCTGTAGACTTGTCTTGGTATTCTAACACGTAAGTATCCGTTTCTTCTACTTGTTTTACCATTTTATATATATTTATATAAGACGATAAAAAAGGTAGAAAAAAAAAAGGATGCTTGCATAGCAGAATACGGAGAAAGGCGTACAAGAACTTCACAAACACAACAGAAAGGTGGCAACGTTTCGCAAAAGCGTTTTCACATGGTAGGAGAGAAAACTGACAGAGCGGACAGGTGCGGGACTTGTGTTAAGGATACGCCATTTTGCCAACTGATTAAGTGGGTTGTTGTGCAAACTCGAGTACCATTTGCAATCCTCGACCGTACCGGAACAGATTAAATATTGGAAGCATAGGTTAACTTGAAAGCGAAGATAATATTATGTTTCAGGAAACGGAATATGAGCAGTCACAGGGAAGAAAAGAAATGTTATAGTGAATCTCCAAATGCGTATGGCTTAAATCAAGTTATAATCCAAATGTAAAAATTCATTCTATTGCTACAGAAGAACCAGGAAAGTTTACAACACTGTGCACAACGGATTCTACAGGCTCTATTTCCAGGTACACAGAAGCATGTTAACTTTCCAAATAATGACGAAACCATTAAGGTTGAAATGACATCAACAGACGAGAATAGCACTGAAGTAGGGTTGGATGAGAAAGGAAAGAAGGAAAACATCTGTAAGCTTAATTCTGAAGCAAAAGGTTTTACATTATCTAATGAAAGTGAGGATCCTATTCTACCATTAGACACATTAGTAATTGAGTTTAGTTTAGGAAAGCACCTTCGCTTCAAAAGAAATGTGTGTGGGTCAACTGAATGCTCAAAGGATTCACTGAAGAAATAAGGCAAGATGCTACTTGTGTGGAGCAGGACTTCTTTTAGTGAGAAAGGATTCAAAATATGTACTTATCTTGTGATATTATTTATTTTTCATGAAGTAAATAAAGGATTTTTGTATGAGTAACAAAAAATATTGAATTTTAGTATAACTTGAGTGAATGCCAATTACTAATAATGGTTGTGCGATATTTGTTTGTGTTCTATTTTGTCTTGCATGCTTGTAAAGAAAGTAATGTGGTCAAGCACAAACTAGCCATTGAATAGTTATAGTATTGGTTACGGATAATCTAAAGTAACAATCTCCAACAAAAGATGGCAGCACTACCTCCGTATATGTCTAATGTATTTTCACTGTTACACGAAATTCCATTGCTGCTCCTACAAATTCAAGCCTAGAGAGTTCAAAATTTCAAGGAAGGAAGTTCATAACCAATTCAAGAGCTTAATCGATGCCGATTTTTAATTTTCTTTGGTGTTCATTGTTGAAAGAGCTTCATTGTTATAGGTTTCAATATTCACAACACCAATGAAGCGATCACTGGCGCCTAATATTTTAAACATGAATCTGTGAGAATTAAAGGAAACTAACTGCATTTAGAGGAATCGAAGGGCGTGTATTACTAATATCCCTTTCAGAAGGTGGCTGCATTGAGAGAGGCATATTGGTAATAAACGCAGGATATCAGTGATAGAGGGAAAAAAAGTAGCTACCACAGTTCGAATCTGATCCAACATGAAACTAAGTACGACAGTTAGTTCTTTTAAATATCAATAGACGGAGAGTTTGACATGAGAATGAATATTAATAATGGTATGGAAATCAGAGAACAATGTTTACGACAGAGCTTTAAGAGTGTGTAGGTACAGTTTATCTGTTGTGAAGGAACCGAGGGGGAAAGAGAAAGTTTTCCTTTGCCGAATAATGTTTGGGACGGCAAATCTAGTAATTTCCAGTAGTCGGGAATTCCCAAGGTCACGAGACTTTTCAAAAACCGATACCGTACTTCCCCCAAATCGAGACTGAGACGGGATTCTTTCTCCCAAATGTTTTTTTTTTTTTTCGAAATTTCGGGTACCCGCAATCCTCTACACCGTTTGATGTTGAGTTTGCTCACTCACTGAAGTAAATTTAATACCGTTTGTAGTCCATACAAGGTTTGCTTGATATGGTAGACACTTGTGGATGTAAAATCTGAAGGTTCAACCTTAGGACATAAACCATGGCTTTACTTACGCAGATGATCTAGAGGTCCTGGATCGGTAACTGCATTGTATTTTATGGTGCTGTACTTTCCAGCTACGTAGGATATGAACTGTCTCATGGCAGCACGATACAACGTTGGTGGTGATTGCCACGGCATCTTGGATCTGTTTACATACCTGAAAAATAATAAAATATTAAGTGAAAAATACGAGGAAAGATATAGCATACTGTGGTCACCCACTTCAATCACGAAAATGTGTTGGAATTATAAGTACGACGACTGTTCAAAAATAATCAAACTATTATTAAAAAAACTGTTCAATGGGTCAACGCACTAACAATGTGAACGAGTGAAACTCAAAAAGGAAATATTGTTAACGTTTCCGCTGGAAACATAAACTTAGGCGTATATCTCTAACCCTCTTATATTCTTAAAGCTCTTCCACGTCGGTTACTGGTGTCTGATAGCCCTTGGTCGTGTCATACCTTTTCATGTTTACGCATCACTGCTAATCCTCTATTTGAAGAAATAACGGAGCAATTAATCTTTCAATTCCCCCATAGAGGCGGGGGGGGGGGGGTATTTCCAAAGTTGAAAACGCATCTGGAAAGTTATAGATCTTTGATTCTCATGTTGATTGTAGACAACTTGCTATAAGAATTCTATTCTTTCAAAAATCTAAGAAATCTTTCTAAGTTGGTACAACTTTCAGAAAATATAATTAAGTTGCAAGTAAATCAATCGAGTTAAAATATACAGGAGTGTATCAAAAAGTTCCCGGACTAGTTCTGTAGTACGCTAACAGATGGCAGCACACGGTTGCGCCTGCAGCGAGAGTAAGCTGCCATCTTGATATGGCAGTGCGCCAAGTGACATAGTTGTGTTAAAATCGGGAGTTGTTATCATCATCACGTGTGTGTGGTAATCTGCGATTACACCTTAAACAAAGTGGTGGAACAACCAAGCCAACGTGAAATTTTGTTAAACCCGATAAATCGGCCATAGAGACATTAAACATGCTTCGCCAAGCTTACGGCGATGAGGCAATGAGTCGTATGCAATGTTACGAGTGGCACAGGCGCTTCAAAAGCGGAAGAACGTCCCTTGAAGACCTTCCACGAGGATCAGCCCTGAAAATGAGCAACAAATTGGGGAACTTGTGCATGCGGATCGTCGGAGGACGATCAAGACATTGTTGGTGTGTCGTACGGGTCAGTGTAGACAATCCTAACGTACCATGTTCAATTCCGACGTTAGGATTGTATTCACTAACCCGTATAACACACCAACAATGTGGTTGATCGTCCTTTTCAGGGGTGATACTCGTGTATGCTATTTTATAACCTTGTTTATTCATCTGCAAAGGGAACGAAGCGACGGTGACTAAAATTACTGTTAAGCGAGTGGATTGGCACTCTTGGCGTTTTGTCTTGTAATCGGAAGGTACACGAAGCTGACTTCATTAAAGCTTGCTCCAATTTTTATAAATCTCGATAGGCGATTGTTGGGATGAGAAAACAAAAGCAGCAATAACGCTTTTCTCTACCTGTCTCCCGAAGTTAGTGAAATGTGTACGACAAATAGTCAAATTACTGTAGGTGGATTTAGATAGGGACGAGTTTATAAAACCGTAATGCAGCTACTACCCATACAATTACGAAGGTCATTTAGATTGAAGTGGCAACACTGCTGTGATTCGCTTGTCGTTTGTCTGGGAGACGAATGTTGTGTTTTCCTGAACAGTGTAGCGATCGTGTCGGCGTATTCGTGTTCCCGTATTACGGTGTGTGTAGTCAGTGGACGCTGTTAAAGTGAGGTGGGTGTGACATACCGCCTTAAACAATGTTTGCCCGTGCAGAACAGCGTGTGTTCATTAAGTTTCAGGTGGCTTGAGGTCGAGATGCAAGTCAGATCCACAAAGAATTACGTGAGGTGTGTGGTGACAGTGCTCTGTCTTATTGGACGGGTGCGAGATGGACTGCGGCATTCGAGGCGGGGCGGCAGTCAGCAGACAAAGAACATGGCGGCGGGCGGCTACGGATCAGCATCAAGTGGAAGCACTGCGAACATAATCGGCAACGGACGTGTGAACTGGCTAATGAACCGAATATTTCGTCTGCATCAGTGTACCACATGCTAACATACGATCTCGGCGTGCGTATGACTGCAGTCAGATGAGTACTGCATGTCCTGATGGAGGTGCGAAAGTGGCACCGATGGGAATGTGAACGCTTACACCTTGAACTTTCCATGCAGGAAGGTGTTGATTTTCAGCACCGGATTATTGCGAGTGACAAAACATGGGGGAGATTCTACGAACAAAAACTGAAACGCTAGTCGAGTGAACTGCGCCACACAGCGTCCCCACGACCGAGAAAGTTCAAACAGGAACCGGCAAACGTGACGATTATGATGATATTGTCCTATGGCCACGAAGGCATTATCGTCTCACATCAAGTACCGTCAATGCCTCGTACCTGAGTCACCATTTGAGGCCAGCATTGCGACACAAACGACCACATCTCCTGCAGTCTGAACCAATTCTGCTTCCCAACAACGCCAGATGTCATACTGCTCATACGGTACAGACTCTCTTAAGACAATGGTGTTAGAAGGTATTGGAGCACCCGCCATATTTCCCGGATAAGAGCCCCTGCGATTTTAATTTATTTAAAAAAATGAAAGAACCACTTCAGGGGACAACGTTTCCGTGTTATTCCCAACATTATTCGTGCCTTAGGGCGCTCTCTCGAAACCTTCTCATAAACGGGGACTCTTAACGGTATCCAACGTCGGCCAGATATCTGGAAACGTGTTCATTAAGCAGGCGGGGATTACATCGAGGGAATGTAACCATGTTCACGTGAATAAAACATTTCATTTTCTTTTGTTGTCACTTCAATCTAAATGACCCTTGCAAGTCCATCTTATCTTATGGACTTAGACCATCGATGAATGCACACGAAACAATTTGAACAAAATAATTTAACTACACAATAAACTGCACTTCAGTCACACACAAAAATCGATCTTATGATCATGAAAATCAAACAGAGAAGTCTGTGTTATACGATGCGCCCCTCATCCTAATCAGAATTTAATTGAAGAAGATATTTATTTTGGTGGAGCACTATTTAAATCCTATAAAGCAAAAAATATTAAGAATCTTCTAGAAGGGCATTCTCGAACTCGTTGTACGTATTTTCAAGGATATATGAGGCCTTTAGAACCACAGCGATCTAAGTAACATTTTCGAAGAAAGGAAAACAAATGTTTCGAGTCTATTTTTATATACAACAGGAAAAATATAAGGCACAAAATATTCACAATTTGCACGAAGACATATTAGACGAAAGTCCGTTTTTCCTGTTATAAGTATATAAAAATTGGACTCAAAAAACTATTTTTTTTTAATGTCACTTACGCTGGTTCTAAATGTCTCATATACTGTGTTGGAATGCTCCGCGATAATCTCATTGAACATTTAAATAAAGGTCAAATGTGAGTCCATTAAAAATGCCTGAATTCCACATTAAGTTTCAAACAGGTAAGTACTCTCAACAGACAAGTAGTATGCTATGCTGTAGTTACTACATTACCGTCCGCTTACCCAAATTTTGGATTCGTGCTAACATGTGTTGTAAATTTCTTATGCCCAGTGTCAGTTACATTCTGGAAGCACGCTATAGCTTAGGAGCTGACACAGAACACAGTATATTTAACTGCGAAAATTGGTTATCTACATAACTTTCGAAACCGGATAAATATCTATTTTCTCGACTACAGTCCATATTTTATTTCTAAAATTCAGAAGACTCATTGAATGAAGCGTCAATTCAATAGATACTTGTAAGGGAGCGAGTCGGCTCCCACGTGTCCCCTTCCTCCTCCCCCTGACCCTTCGGGACCAACTTTTCCTTATAGTCTAAATAAAATTTATAGCGATGTTTGCGAAAAATAAAACTAACTTCAAACCAAAATGGGCGCCATTTTTTTGTTGAAAATTGGTCAAATGTCATTTTTTTCACAATTTCTTCCAATGGCTCTCCACGAGCACCCTTCTTGATCCTTCGTTTCTGTGTGTGTATGTAAAGAAGTGTTTGTGATAATCATTTCCAAAGAAATGAATGGTACAGTGCGAATATATGACTCGACATCTTGCGGAAGTTGCCGTAGATAAGGTAAAATCTCTTCACTTGCTACGTGAGGCATTACCCAACACAGATGTCAGGAAGTGTTTTAGATTGCTACCGGTAGAAAGCGGTTCGATCTAGACAGTGCAATAAGGCGTCAGAAAATGAAAACATTAGTAGAATTGGGGAAATTTTTTGGTTCGGCAATGCCTAATAAGTAAAATTAGGAAGGCGGAACGAAGTTTAACAAAATACTTTTCAAGCAACAAGGTCATAAAAAATTGTGAAGTGACATCAAAGGTGCCAACAGAATGAAAGCACGTTGTATGTGTTTCACACACTGGTTTTAGTTCATAATATATAACCTATAAGTAATCTCTGTAAAATTTCAAAACATGCGTATAGGCTATATACAAAGAAAATCTAACCGGACTTTTCCAACTTAACCTAACCCTGTCAGTGAACTGTGTAAATTTTTCAAATGCATAAATATATAAAATAAAAAGCAATCTGACTTGACTTTTCTAATCTAATGTAACTTTTAACAATATTGTGTGGTTTTCGTAAATACTACCTGTTGAATCTGCGTTTGAAACGTAAAAAAGATCGATTGGGATAATTCAAAGCGACAAAAGCATAGAAAAGTGACGTGTAAAACGATTTTCATGGTACTAGATACATAGAAATGGTCGAGTGCAGGTAGTGAAGCAAAGGCGGTAAAACGTGTTAGCGTTCGTAGTGCCTTAAGTTGTGAGGAAAAGAGTAAATGTTGCGAGTTTCAACATTGTAGCATGAAATGATGCCGGACACTCAGTTGCACTACCTGCACGAACAGTTCTCCATAACTACTTCCCTTATATAGCGTTCGGATGCGTACCATGCAGTATCTGGTGCAAAATTAAAGGGTGGTGTGGGTGTAAGGTCATACATAACCTTCCATAGGCTATTGTATTGTTGGTCGTATCACCCTGATCTTGGATCACATTCTGCGCTGAAAGCATCCGAAATAATTAAACAAACAATAATCGAAGTACGTTTAAAGCTATATCGGGTGACCGTACCAGTAATGGACCAGTCGCCAGAGGTTGGCCAATAAGGGAAACAAACGGTAATAATTGGATACGTTAGTAAACAAAGTACGTTTTATACTTCAGTAAGGTTTAATAATAATGTAGTCCCCAAACGCTGTGTAATCAGGAAATGTACAAACGAGAGGATTTTAGTTACAACATATCCGTTTATTTCTACTAGAAAGCATAGTTAAATAATTAATTGTTTTGGCACTAGTTTAAAGACTGTTCTACCGATTTCAACCTCTTTTTATGAGTTTTCGCAAATTTACATGCTAGTTTAGGTTTCTTAGGTTATATTACATTAGTAAAGAAAAACGGATGGAAAAAAGCTCAATTTCAGCATTGCCATAGTCAAACAAACCTTACCTAAAACACCGCTGAAAAATTGAAGATTGCAAGACGCCTATTATTTTGACAATGTTGTGAGAAATTGTTCAAACTCAGAACTTATGTCTTTTTGGTTTCAATCCATTTCTAATTTTAAAAAACGCTATATTGATTTCCCCTAAGATTGTATGGGTTTCCGAGACCAGGACTACAAAGTACAAGGGGCTTCCGGGGGTTTCCCGCTCGCAAGGTTTTTCAGAAGTATTCGCATGGCTTCGTCTCTAAGGAGAGCCCACATGGAAACACTTCCGATGCAGCACAGCACTCTGAGTTAACAACATTTTTGCGTATGCTCGTCGCTAACCGAGAGCTGCGCCCACACCCCGTAGCTAACGTCGCCAAGATCCCTTCCGATGCACCGTGGCCCCCCTTGCACACCGAGCGATGGGGGGTTTATATAAATCCTAGTTTTTAGATTCTTTATATAATCTTTTAAGATTATAATTCACAACTTTTATTAAATATCCTTTTGTGTATTTACATAGAAAACTAAATAGCTTTAATTTTCTTTTTAAAATAATATGTAAAATCCCGACGCCAGGGTTCGAAACCGGGACCTTCGGATCACCTGCCCGATGCGTAAGCCACAAGACCAGATTCGAGCTACCGGATTGAGCACTTTTCGGTGTTGTTCAAGCTAAGCGAGAGTGGGCTAGTCGTACCGGAAGTGTTTCCACATGAGTTATGAAGCTATGCGAATACTTCCAAAAAATATTGCTACTTTTTTTTTACTACTATTGCTACTACATCAGGCATTGTTTTCAGAACTACCTGCAAGGCTGTTCAACTCATGTGGAAACACTTCCGGTACGAATAGCCCACTCTTGTGTAACTTGAACTATAAGTAAAAGCGAGAAGCGCTCAATCCAGCAGCTTCAGTTTGGTCTTGTGGTTAAGGCGTCGGGAAGCTGATCCAAAGGTCCCGGGTTCGAACTAGAGTTGCCAACTTGAAATAGTGAAAAGACGGGACATTTAAGATACAGGAAGCTTGTATTCAGGGGGCTAGCATACATTGATAAGGGTGCTGAAGCTCCCAAATTCTTAGCCCCCCTTGTATTACCACAGATTTACCAGTATTCTTTATCAATGATTCCGCCAGCCCCCCTGTGGAGGGGTGTTTACCCACTAAAGTGCCGACAACACCCCCATTCAAACTTAAAAATTATTGCTGTGAAAAATCGTTAGATACCGTACAAAACTTCAGTTACACCTGTTGTGTGGACTAACTTATTCCCTAGTTTGAGAAAACGTGTCGGCGTGTGGGGCTTTCCACTGGCTCACTCTCCGACTCGAGAAATAATCCTGCCAGGGTTTGAGTTAAATTACTTGAAGTGTGACGTCCCTCGACAATGACTACGCTTCAAAGGGGTAGGTCCTCGGATTGACACGAGGACAGCGTGAACTAATAATTGATACTTCGAATTCCTCTAATATTTGATTTGTCTTGTAACAGATTAATTTCGGGCACCAGTCAATCAAGCAAAAGATATACAACTTTTAACCCCCTGTGAAGTATGCATCTCCCCACACAACAACGTAAATATATTTCTACCTAACATCCAGATAAGTATCTACTTATAAAGGTTCGAGTGAGTGCATCTATCGTAATCGGGATTTCCAAAAAGAAAAAAATTAAGCTGCAAAATAATTCAATAGAAAAAATATTACACTGAAACAGACTAAACTTAGAGGTCTTAGGCAGGCTTTGCTTTACTGAAATCAAATTCCTTTTCGAAGTGAATGAATACCTTTATTTTCGTGCTATTCGTATTGTTCTTTCCTTTCTGTAATTGACATTAAAGCTCTAATGGAGAAGAATCTTGACTCTATTGGAGAACTTACTGTATAAGTCTTCGAGATAAACTTCCCCCAATAGATATTGCCAAATCGCGAGTATTCGATGGTAGGACGAGCAGTCCTATTTTTGAGTCGTTCTATCCTGGGACCCAGAAGGTCACAGGTAATATCAAAAAGAGGTCAGAAACTTCTATAATCTTTAAGAGATACGAAACCAAGACCGGGCAGGTCTCAGTCGCCTAACCTGGATTCTAAGAAATAATTACTCTGCTTTGGATCTGGTACCTGTTCAGTCTACTCGTACTAAAAAACAAACAAAAAAAAAACGTTGCTTTGGCCCATCTACCACCAAAAGCCTACTGGGTAGCATGAGCAGAACTGAAAAAGGTACCATCAAATTCATGGCAGAAACTTGCTAGCCATAAAAATCAGGCTCAATTCTAGCTAATCTCTGACCAAAAAAAAACAAAAAAAACCTTCTTGTTAATCAACTTCTTTTGATATTTAATAATTCTCTTCAGTGCAAAGTAAAATAATAAGATGTGTGCTCTAATAATCTGTCGATTTATCCTCTTTTCTTAGGAAGAATTGGTCTTGGCTTCAGGGAATGACTTAATTTACTTCTTACACCCTCGATATAGGACGAGCAGTACAATATCAGAAAAATCAAAGGCCAATGGATGGAGTGGGAATTTTCAATAGCACCGAAGGACCCAGGAGGTCCCCAGCACTCCCTTCCCTGAAGTTATAACCAGACAAAGGTATTACTCAAGAGTTTGTCATTTAAGAATCGCATGATTACGTTTTAAAAATCTCTCCTCTTTTTCAGTTGTTTCCTCTGGGAATGGATCTGGGCATTAGGGAGTAAAATCATTTAAAATTACACCCTTAATACGGGACGAGGAGTCCAGTATCAGCAAAATCAAAGGTCATTGGGTGGGTTGTGTTTTAATCAATAGTACCGAAAAGACCCAGGATGTCGCCAGGATCCCTTCCCTGAAATTATAACCAGATACTATTTTTATCCCTCGTTTCAGTTTTTCAGAACTCATGAGAAATACAATTTACGAAACTATTTCAAACCGTAGTTTGAAATTCAATCTCCAGAAGTTTGAAAAAAAAAAACCCCGCAAAATCAATAGTTGTTGAAATTGAGGGTCGTCGAGCTTATTTTCGGGGAATAAATTTGAACTTGTGAGCCCTTCCAAAAATTTAACATATACATGTAATTACTTTTGGATATCTACCCAGACTGCTAGTTGTACTGAAGACATCTCTCGCTCCTGACTCATCTGGAGGCGTCCATGGCTGTTTCCCTCTCTGAGTCGCGAGATGGAAGTATTCTGCTCTGATACCAAGTTCAATATTAGGAGACGATTGACTGTTGACTGACTTACGTTTGACTGACTGACCACCGTGGGAACTCTCTTAGCGTATATATATGAGAGTCGATTTCTCCCATTCCTGGCTCTCCATTCCTTTTTTGACCATACAGTGACTGGTGAAAATTACTTAAACTTACTACAGGAATCCGTCATACCACGCATAGAAGAGATGTTTAGGAATGAAGAATGGTATTTCCAGCAGGATGGTGCACCTCCCCACTATCATCGCGACGTAAGTACCTACCTTGACGAGCACCTACCAAACAAATCGATAGGACGAAGAGGCAGTACCGAGTACCCTCCACGCTCACCGGATTTGACCCGTATGGATTTTTTTCTGTGGGGGCACGTCAAGCATAATGTTTATAGCACAAGACCAGCTACAATCAATTAATTGAAAGCAGCCATTGAAAAAGAACGTGCCCAAATACCAATTGCAACGTTTAGGAACGTTTTGGATTTCATCGGTCAGCGTTATCAACTGTGTCTGGACCACAATGGCCAACAATTTGAACACTTTCGATAAATGGCTGGTTTCTACATTTGTTCACATGATTTTGAATTTCGAATTTTTTCCGTATCTTAATAATTATTAGTGTTACAATCATTCAAAGAGTGTTTACATTTTATTGGGACACATTGTAGATATGTCATAAATTCTGTCAGCCCCGACTCTGCAAATGAATTATTGTAGTTGCCACGTTTCTTAGGGATTGGAAAGAAATTTTAAATGTCCGACCATAGACGTTTAATATGAATAATACCAAAATGTAAGCAAGCACAAGAAATAAATTGTTGATGAAATACAATGAAATATCTGTAGATTTTATTTTAAAAATCTGAAATCTGCAAATACACAGATAAATCTGAAGATCTGACAAGGCTGCCAACTAAACTCATTGTTGAAAACAAAATAGACTGTCTATTTTTAAAGCTACCAGTATAAACTACACAAGAAAACTTAGACGGGCTGAACCAAAGGTTACACGAGGGCCAGAACTAAATTCAAATTCAGAGAAATAAAAAGCTATTTCGAAATTCCTCCCTTACTAGTGCATTTTTCATAACTTGTGGGTAAAATTAGTCAAATATAAAAGTGTGGGTGTCCCGCCAAAGTCATGGCGGGATGCGGGACAATTTCCCAGAAGAAGGGACAATCTCGACAAAATCGGGACGGTTGGCAAGCCTAGTTCGAACCATGGCGTCGACTTTATACATATTTAAAAAAAAAAAGAAAATTAAAGTTTTTTTCGTTTTTTATGTAAATACACAAAAGGAAATTTAATAAAAGTTGTGATTTATAATTTTAAAAGAGTACACTAAAAACTACGATGTATGTATGCAGGGGGGGGGGGGGGGGGGGG
>JAGDQP010019167.1:23681-34511 GCA_022664845.1 Lepisma saccharinum
TTGTGTCGTACCGGAAGTGTTTACAAGTGGGCTCTCCGCAGCTCTGCAAACCCTGCAGGTAATTCTAAAAGAAATCTTGCTTCCTTCAGTTCCTTTATTTGTTTTGATCAGTGCTGCCTCATTTCACATTAGATTAACAAAATCCACCAAAATTTGCCCTCATCCCGTTAATTGTTTTCAAACTGCTGCGGTAATGATGTAAAATAAATTGTTCACACTATAAATAACGTTAAAAAGTAAATCTCCAGGACAATTACATAAATAGACATAAATAGGGTAAACGTACAAGATATTGGCACTTTTAGACTATTGCGGTTATGAAACTCGAGGTTTGTTCGGCTGGTGATGCTCGGTGTAGCACTATCTGCACAGGAAGCGTTAGCTGATTCAGAACTGTGTGGGTGAATATGGCGTCACAGTGTTTATTCGTGCAATCCCATGCAGTTCTCACCCGTACGGACAGATAGGTTATTTCCTTCTACTTGCACACAGCGCAATCTATAACCCCCTTCTGTCATACATACACTGAGAACGCAGCACGATTGTCAATTGTCTGTATTTACCGAAACTTTCTTCCCTACAGGAGCAGGAAATGCGTGCAGCATCTATACGCTGTTAAAGTCGTCTGCTACTGAGAATTGTGGGGGCCGCCATATTGGCTTTAAACAAACGGTTGCCTAGGAAACTTGCCATTTGATTTCTATAGGATTTTGAGACAGGTTTCAAAAGTAGGCCTGTGCTCTGTAATCAGAAACATTTTAACTGATATATTTAGTTACTTCAAAGTTCAGTTGATAATAAAAGTATAAAATATTTACAGATCTAATGAAATATTAGAGGAAATATCGTATTTAATCTGACAACCCACCTGTTCCATGACGCGTTGTTAAATGTTTTGCAAAGATGAAAGTAATATTGTCAAAGTCACTGTGTAGTGAAGCATTATCTTCACTAAATGAAGTAAAAGATGAATCATCATCTCCGAATCTGCGATGAAATAACTGAATTAAATGTACAAAGATGTATTTAGGAGTGAGTCCGAGGGGCCGACCCCCTCCAAATTCAGAGTTTTAGGCAGAATTATGTACATTTAATATATATTCCATATCCAGACATACCTTTAACACTCCCCCACCCCACCCGAAAACCCGTGGAACCTCTTAAAACCATCTTATGGATAACTGTTTGTCCAAACACATACATTACCTTGGTACATGCGAACATTTACAGGTAAGATCCACTTTCATGAAGTTACCAGCAGATGAATCGCCTACATTATAATGATTTACTACAAGGACTACGCTTTTTTTTTTATCATTTCATGTACATGCTCTTTTTTGTTTTAGTTTAAAACTCAGTAAATTAGCCGATCACTTTTATTACGCGCATGCAAGCAATATTCTAGAATACTGTTTCCAGTGTTTTGAAATAAACCATAATATAGATCAAGCAGGGCCAACAGAAAGGCCGTGGGCGGCACGCGACCCGTCATGTAATTTGTGAGGTCCGCGATAACATAAAAACTACAGCAAATGTAATCAAATTTGATTTAAAAGCTTATAATTATAATCAAGTATTTGAATTTAAGTATATTTATGGCTTTCAGGGTAAAAGGATACCAGAAGGAGTTGGCCAGGGCCTAAGTTGAAGGTACCCATCCGGCAATTGTCTGGTGTGGCTGAGGACAAACCCTGGAATAAATCTCAATTAGGATAGTTGGCCGCTGGGATCACAATCAAGTATTCAACGAATGTTTTGTTATTCTAATAGCAAAATGATTTTACAAAGATAGCAATTACATACATCTATTGCCTTGAAAAACTGCAGAGTTTATTTTTATTCAAGTTCTGTCTAAAAGTGTGCGGCCCGTAATCATCATATAGTTAATGGTTCTCGTAAAGAAAGAAGTTGGCCACTCCTGATACAGGTCTTCCTTACTTGAGAATAGAAAAGTAATTTCAAATCAAACATAGTTTTCTTTCGGTAACATAATTATCGGCACCGAGTTCAGAGAAGTTTGAAGTATTATTAGCCATTGCAAATGCTAATATTGTGCCATGTGAATTCAAATGTACAGCTTTATCGTAACTAACACTGTTACATAAGTCACAGAATTCAGTATAGTTTCAATACATGGCATCTGCTCTTGTAGTTATTTTCTAGATTCTATACAAAGTAGTTATGCACCCCCACCCCCCTTGTAGGTAAATATATAATAAATCTATTTTAACACTATGGTTTTTTTCCTGATATTAGCAGTTCCCTTATAATTTTGAGGATTATCCATTGAACTTTATCTCAGTTATTGAATCCGAGGGTTGATAATTCATGTTCTAAATGAGTAAAGTATCTACCACTATCTATCGATTGAGAATCTGTTGTAAAAAAAATATAAACAATTACTGAAAATTCATTAGTGAAACATTAATTAGACACCTCTAGAATTTATATGAACTATAAATGCTACTATGCCATCCAGTTGATCCTAAAGAGGCTGAAAACAACAAACAATTGTTCCATGCCCCCTTGAATGCAATTAACATATTAAAATATAAATATACACAAAGCCATTTAATGCTGTTACTAGAAACTAAATATTAACAAAGAGAAAGTTTCTGAAACAAAAAAGAATTGCCAAATCTAAAACAAAATGGGTTGTAAATAGACGGCACATCTTCGTCCATAACAGTAACGTCTTCCTTTCTTTGGAAATCTGAAAAGTTTACAAGTTTGACATAAAGCATAGTGCCTGCAGTCAAACGCAAAGCATGTAGTCATATTGTAATGTATAATATAACTATTAAATGTTATAAATATGTTAAGAAAACCGTTTCGTCTCTTTCGTCCATACTACTCCGTGTGTATAAAGCCAGTCGTTCTGGTTGCTAGGATACCGTGCGGCAATGACGTCAACTTTAACAGCGTATTTGCACTCGCGCAAACCCGTATACTAGTCTAACGTTTTTGCACTCGCATCCACCAGCGAACATTTGAAGTGCAGCTTGCACCGCGTTAGGGCTGCTTTACATGAAAGCTTGCGTTGCTTGCTTTGCGTGCGATTTGGGTGAGTATCCAATTGAAACGCGTGTTTTATTACCTGTTGTATTATAAGGTAAGTGTGTCACGTGTTTCAATTGGCTATTTACCACGCAAAGCAAACAACGCAAGCTTTCATGAAAAGCAGCCCTTACACTGCCCACTCGAACCGAAAAGTGTAGACTAGTTCAAGTAGTGCAGCTCACTCGAACAAAGCTTCGAAGTACAGATCGATTCCAGCTTTACTTTTTGTTTATGGCTAACAGTAAATCTTTCCCGAAATTAATTTTACAATCAAACAATATAAATGCAGAAGGTGTTTATTATTATTATTATTATTCCTTCAAAACAGCAAAATAACTTATTGTTGCAATTATATAACAAGTAGTTGGCCCCTCTACATGCCCAATTATTGGCAATGCTGTCCCCACCCCTAACAAATTTGTTCCTGTGAAGCAACGTGTTGCGTGAAATTACTAGCGAAGATAGAATTTCGTAGAGTAGCTGTTAGAAATCTCACTTTTCAAAAGTGCTAATTATTTGCCCCGTGCCATAAATGGGCACTGTGGGGAAATGGCATACCAGTTATTGGCATCCCTAGTAGCAAACAGCAATGTCTACATTCAATGCACTGAGCGGCTCAGTGAGTCCTGTCCTTTCAATGACAAGAAATTTGTAGTGCTTAACGTTCAGTTGAATATTATAAAGAGCAAAGTTGAAGTTCGATACTCAGCGTTCACGATGAGAAACAAAATCAATTTGGAATAGAAATGTGTCCGAGGGTAAAAATCGAACTTGCATACTTACTGTGGACTGCTGATATATGTAGACGCGAGGGCGGAGTCGCAACTTAATGAGGGGTAGGAAAACACTATTCAGTATCCAATAGGAAGTTTTCTTAATAGGTAGTGACAAGGTTGCCAGTAGCATTTAATGAAAAGTAAGACACTATCCCCAAGCTTTCTACCTCATTTGCAGTAATATTTATGAGAAGTGAATACATGCATTTAACTGCATATGAATTTTTCTGTATATGCATTTAACTTGTTACAATCCTGTTATTATTTATTGATATTTAGTAACATTTCAAATCGTCAAAAATCAGCCTAAACAGTATCTGTATATTCTATGACGAGCGCTAAGGATGAAGATGCCGGTAATCGTATCTGCAAAACCTAGTAAAATAAGAGTTACCTCTTTCACACATATAATTTAATTGCTCTATAATCCAGACTGTCATGCGAGGTACGACCTCCGTGCCAAATCACTCCACCGTAAATGCAAAAGACTGGAACGTGACGGAGTTTTATAGGTTCAGGCAAATCCACAATCAGAAATACATATTCCTCAATTCGCCAGTCATCTCGTTCCATTTCGGCCCGTATATCTTTCTTAAGATTTTATTTTTAAACACTCGTAGTTTATGTTCATCTGCTAGGGTCGTACTCCAACTTTCACAACTGTAAAGTATTACCGACAGAACAACAGTTCTACATATTTTCAATTTCAGCTTTCTTGATATTTATCGCGACGTTAAGAGTTTCTACACTGAATAGAAACACGCGTTGCCCAATGCTAAGTGACCTTTTATTTCTTCCGTGATCCCATTTATGCTTGTTACGTATGCTTCCAAGTATTTAAATATGTTTACTTTCTTTCTTAGAATAAAACAATACAGTTCCCTGGGACATTGTGTGGTTGGAAGCCATGTTGTTTGTTCAAATCGAGAGAAATTAGGAAACCATAGCTAAGGATGACGAAGAATTTATGTCGTCAAGATATATTATGACGTGAGTATATTGTTATAAATACGAAGAATAAATGTACTGTACAATTTTGAGTAGTTTTATGTAGTTTCGCAATGTTTAGTAATTTAAACGGTTCTAAATAGATGGCGCTACTGTACCCACCATTTCTAAAGGCCAAACTACTGTAAGGATAGTGATAATTCTGGAATCTGAATTTGTAATCAAAGATTACTGCTAATGATTTATACCTATTGCGTTATCCTCGAATGTAATGGAAGATGTATAATGTGATAGTTGTATACAAATAACCAAACCAGGTTTCACCAGACAAGAGACTTTGAATTTCCATTAAAAACGATATATTGAAATAAATGTTACCATGTACGGAAGCCACTTAGCAATACAAATGGACACAATAGCAATAAAATATCATACTGTAGGACAATTTCTAACATTAACTTGCTAATTTAACTTGAAACAAGAATTTTACCATAAAAATATTGTTTACAATTGTGATTATGACAATCTACCTAATCATGTGTATTGTCATAATGACCACACACGATTAACAAGACTTGTATTTGCAACCCATAGTATTGCTGTCCCCATTTCAACTAATGACAAATAGGATTTTTTGGTCACTACAACCATACTATATTTTTTAGTGTAGGTTGGTAACCGTTTCTTAACGAGTTTACCCCTTGGTACAGATCTCCTATGTTATTTGTCTTGCCATTTTCCTCTATCTCCTGAATCTTCTGCGTCAGATATTCTTGCTTTTTGTTTCTGAACCCGTTTGGAGTTACGTTTCGCTTTACTGTAGTGGTTGGTATTTGCTTCTCTTTTATTACTTAGCCATCATTGCCTTGCTTGTTTCCGTTCCTCATCAAGCTTAAGGGACTCTTCATCACACGAAGGCTTGTTTTTCTGCTGTTTCTTCTCACCTGAACGTTCCGTCGATGCGCCCTTCACTGTATCATGAATTGCCTCCTCATCTTACAACAATTTCACTATTAAGGTTAATGCAAAACAAAGATCTCCAACAAAAGATGGTAACAGTATCTCCGTACATGTCTAATGTATTTTTATCATTGCACTCAATTTTAATGCTGCATTGGCAGGATCTAATATACAAAATTAAAAAGAAAATTCATAATGAATGGCTACCTTGGATACATCATACACCCTCCTTTCATACTCATATATCTAGACCTTTCATAGATACACAATTAAAATCGCCTTGGTTTGCTAAATTTCCTACCACAAGACAATTCCTACCACAATGACTTAAGTCATAGTTTTATTTATCAGATTAAGCTCTCAACATATAACTGCCAAACAGCATCTACATAAGATCAAATTATCCGAATCTCCTTACTGCAGTTGTGAAAACAACCTTTTCTTCGAAGACATTCATCAAATTCTTTTTGAATGTAAACAATATGAAGAACATAGAAAAGCTCTTTATTCATCCCTATTAAAACAGAAATTATCAACCAATGTCATTCAATTCATTGATTGTTAACCCTAACAAAAGAATAGGCTATATTCTCTTTCTTTAAAAAAAAATGCAATGAATTCCATAATATTACCACATAGATAATTCCTCGACTCGATCCCCTCTTCTTTCTTAAAAAAATACAACAAAAAGATATGAGAATTCATACATTCAATTTTACAAAACAATTAATTATGAAAAATATAGATACTTGTCATTTCATAATTCTATCTGTAACTAATTATTGTATACATAAACCATTACTATTAATTAAGGAGAAAGTCCATTTTTATATTCTTTAATGTTCTAAATTTTTCTCCAGTACATAAACTGTACTTACAAAATAAAAAGATTGTAAAGATCACCACCAAAAAGTACTATAACATTAATAAATATATGAAAGAAGCAAAGAAACAAGGAAATAAGAAGAGGAAGTCAAATTTAGAATCAACAGAAAAATAAAACGAGCTTCAAGAACAATAGTTAGCATCAATCAACAAGTCAACTTAATGCAAGCTTAACTAAATCTTGAAAGCTTTAATTGTTGAGCAATCATCATCAATAAAATAAAATGGAAGCGGTTAGGTACTTTGTCTTCTGAAATTTTGAACTCTCTCGACTTGAATTTGTAGGAGCAGCATTGAAATTTCTTGCAACGATAAAAATATATTAGACATATACAGAGATAGTGCTGCCATCTTTTGTTGGAGATTGTTGCTTTACTTTAACGTTGATGTCATCCTTATCTACTATTAGAGTAGGCTAAGATTTCGAAACTATTTGAGATTTCCAGTAGGTAATCTGCTCTTACGCTCGGATTAGCCAATTGTTTAACTTCGAATTTATGTTGTTTTGATCCTCTGTTTGCAATGCATAACTTTCCCCTCATTTTTGTGATGGTCGGTATTACGGTAACATAATGGAGTTAGCTGCTCTGTAAGACCTAACTCCATTATGTTATAGTTTCTTTGTTTACCTAGTAATACGTGATCAATCTGTGTCATCTTTCGTACGTGATCAATCAAAGATTTGTATATATCTTTGTCTTCAAAGTACGTGCTCTTTACTAGTAGGTTTTTTGACATCGCGAAAGTTATCAATATTTCTCCATTGTTGTTGGTGATTTCGTGAAGGTTGTATTTGCTTCCTCCTTCCTAACTTAGCGTTGAGATCACCTAACACAATTTTTGTACTATACTTCGGTAATCTGTCGATCTTTACAGCTCCTCGTGTATATTTCTCGTTATCATAGCCACCTCGGACGGAGCATAGACATTTATTAAAACCGTGTTGCACCATCGAGTCCGTAAGTAGAATTTTTCAGGATCATTTTTAACAGTAAAATTTTTAAAGCTACACTCAAAATTTTGGAGGGGGTGACCCCTCTATCGGGGTATGAGAAAGGGCAGAACCCTATGTGACATCAAATCAAGGCACTTTTGTTGTTGCGGTTTGAAAATTTTAATGTAGTAAAATAATTATAAAAAAAAATCGTTATGCAAACCATAGATATTCTAGAACAGCAATTCAAACAGATATCTGCATTCGGTAGGTCCGCGGTCGACACCTATGGCCTGACTGAAGTTTTTCCGTGTTTTGTTGTCGCACCAGGTAAATACGGGGATGATACTTTGAAACTAGGTCACCTGTGGTCGACTCTCCTATCACTCAGATATCTGGAGACTCTAAAAATTTAAATTAATCAGGTAGCAAGTCATGGTCACATCTCTAGGGGTTTCCTTGCTGCTGTGTAGATAACCCCTAAGCATAGCGCTAAAATATCTCGTGAGACTACTATTACAAATTGTACTAAGCTTGTCTCTGGACTTTTTTTTTCTGTAAGAACTATGGTAGCCGGCTGGTCCGATAAAATCTTGTACTCAGGTTAGGAAAATTTACTTTCAAAACAGTAAATAAAGTTTTCTTTAATCCCATCTGCGACCTTGTACATGTAAACATTATTGGTACGATGATGGTGAACCATTTACCGTAACTTTTTGACTTAGTTTCTTTTCTTGTAATTTAAATTTCTCACATTAGGGTAACAGGTTAATTTAATCTAGTTTTCATTAATCTTACACTAGGTTAGGAAAAGTTTGATTAAAGCGTGCTTACCCTAAAGTGGATTTGTTCCCGTGAGAATAAAGCATGAGTGAGATTAATATTCCGAGAGTACTCGGTCAGATTTTTTTGTTATTTTCAACGTTATCACATTTAATGTAACCTGAAGAGAAGCTGACAAACTCTACACGAGCGGATCATCCATTTACTCCTAATCCAAGTACTTTCCTTTTCTTATGTGTCTACATGCTATTGTTGACATGAGGTTTATATTAATTCGTAAATTTATCGACGTGGTTTTTCTATGGGTACAAAATCCAATAATACCGTTTCTCATTAGGTACGACAACGCCAAGAACGTGATGCAACCTTCACATAACAAAAATAATTTGTTTGGGGGTGTACTCGATTATAATCACTGCACGACCCTAATATTCTTAACTTTTTCATGCAATCTCATGTCTTTCATATTCTGACTTGAGACTCAACACGCTACGTTAAAGCAAGGTTAGGCTAGATTGCATCAAAACGAAAAAGTTAAAAGAGTACAAGAGCCCTGAAGTGTTTACAATAGTACAGCTCCGTGATAGGTTACATTACCTCGTCCGCACTATACATAACATTACACTCTTTCAATTCATGTGTACGAAGTTACACATGGGTAATTAAAGGTTAAGTTGCTTGCGTAAGGAATACATGTATTCCTATTATTTAGGATAAACTTTACTTTTGGGACCCCAGTTTCCGCCAGCTATTAAGACATATGTACGGTCTCTACGTCATTCCCTTCCAAATAATTTAAACTGACACTTCTATAAAACCTAATGACAACCAGAAATTTATAAAGTATTATGAAAAACAATATCTCATTATTATTTCGTTAAATACGCACGCTAGTTTATCCACATATGCGGAACTATATGAATGCTTTGTATGGCTCGTATTTATGCTTCAAAATCACTGACTATAGTGTCGAAAGAGCAACGACAGGTTAGAGAAATGTAATGTGAGATATTTTTATTACACGCTATGCACATTGCCTTTAACACTCCAACGTACTTTCCGCTCTTTCAATCTCATTTCATAATTTGAAAGTGTATTATTTTGCGTTTGAACTCTTCCACACGCTTTGGAAACATTACATTTCTCCTGTAAATTTTACACATTTAGGGCCCCCAAAGTAAAATATGTCCATTATTTCTAATGAAACTGATCTGAAATCAGTTATGTATAGCGTGGGCCACAAATCACCGTGTCATAAGAACTGGCTTCCACAAACGATTGCATTTATTAGCGGAAATTTATCGAACTATTAAGAAAAGTTGATTAACGTTAAAAAAAAATAAAACACACACATATTTAATATCTTCAAATCAACACATTACTTTCTCCTTCTTCAAATATGGCTTCTAGCCGCACAAACGGTGGATACGTTACATCCAAGCGTACACTAGATGTGCCGTCGATACACACCCTTCAGTACGCCCTACGCCGCTCAATTCGGATAGCAACAACGGCGCATCAAACGGTACAATGGCACAATCAAGGGTGCTAAATGGTGGATTCGGATGGACTTTCATCATCATTCTAGAGAACAGTAGAATCGGGTTTCTTAGAGGAGCAAAGAAACAAGCAGAAAGATTGATTAGAGGGGATTATTGCATATGCGACAATCAGAATAATGTAATAGAAATTAATGTGGAAATTTAAGCCAATAATGGAAAAAACGTCATAAATATGTATATAATTAGAGAGAAAAAATAACGTCATCAACAAATAAATAAATATGGTCTGACAACAATAGAAATTCAAATATTAAAGAAATATGATCCTTTAACATTACATAACACTGAAGCTATGTTAGTATCCGTTAGAAACAGGGAGTACAAATAACTGCTTATGTAAGGAATATTATTAAAACCTATCTATTTGCTTGTACTCAAGGAAAACATATCTTAATGTTAAATATACGATAAAAAGTTATCTATATCCTTTCCGAAAAGTTTCCAAACAGAGGGATGTGGGCAATTTTTGGTAGATTTTGTTATTTGATCTAGTGGGGATTTGATGAATAATTCCTCTGAACTCGAAACTGAGTTCGTTTGAGGGAAACATATGTATTCTAGACTGGGAACAGAACTAGAATGAGGGAAGCACTTGTCATCTGGAATTGTATGTACTTAGGTTAGATTATCATATGTTAGGAGTTATAGTTCAGTTACATGGTCAGTAAGAGTAAGCAACCTGTTTATAGTTGGGAGCTTGGTTTACAGAATCTGAAACAGACGTTGGAGTTTGCGAAATTTTATCCATTAGATAATTTACAGACTCAGAGAGATTATTGAAAGAATTTGTGTCTCACTTAGATTTGGTGGATCGTTAGAGCATATTGATGTCGCTAGAAGTTTCATGATGTATGAAGTCAGACTGAGGTAGATTTGATTCAGGACAAGGTTTAGAATTGGAGAATTGTAGAAGTAGTTGCGC